>BQNB010175164.1:0-13188 GCA_026074375.1 Tanacetum coccineum
CGAGATGGTCCAGCAGATGATTCGGAAGAAGAATCCCTAGGTGACGACTCGGATGTCGTCGGTGGATACATGGTAGATAATGGGGCAGACCTCCAATGGCGATAGGCCTCGCTACACCGTGAAGTCCTAGCAAGTGGTAAATAAACAAATCTTAGTGGTGTAGATGAATCAGCAATGGTGGTGTCTGGTGGTGTATGTCCAGATAAAGAATGACCCGAAATAGTACGCCCAGATGACGAATGATCTAAAGATGAATGACCTGATGATGATCCAGAAGTAAAATGATCCAAGTGATGTGATGTGTACCTCAATGCTAAATAATGAGAAGATAAAGGTCTAACCGACTTCCTCGCGGTCAATGCCCTATGTGGCTCACCAGGATGAGTACGGTAAAGTCGACCGATGGGAATGTCCTCCCCGGGTCGGATAAGAATAGCTCGTCATCGACGAATCCCGGGTGGTGCATCAACGGGTAAGATGATATCAGTAGATGGTGCGACAACAGCAGATGGTGCGGGTAGAATGGGAGCAGTAGGGATCTCTGAAGTAGAAGTAGTAGGTGATGATGATCGTGATGCAACTCTGCTCCTCCACCTAGTAAGCATAACATCATGAGGTGTAGGTGATACATGCCTCTCGGGCATCTCAGTATCTGACTCTGAATCGTCTGAACACAGAAAAGGTGAAACCATAGGTGCTACAGATACGGGATGTAGTGAACTCTCTGATGGATCAGCCTCTGATGATGAGTGAGTATCAAGCTCAAGCACCTTGACAAGTAAGGCAACTGCAGCCGCCCCCACCTCCGGTGCAACCCGGACCTCAACAGAAATAGAACCGATAAGGATAACTCGCGAAAAAGAGGATCTCACACTCTCGACTGATAAGCCCGAAGAAATAGAAATAACTTAAGCTGCCATAACCTGCACAAGCAAAAGTTTATATAAATCCCCTTTATATGAAACCATGCCAATGCGTGCAATGCAGGAAAAATATAGATGTAAAGTATAGTCATGGCAAAATTATACATAATATAATTATGGAACTATATTATAATTAATACTCGTATACTTATCGATAGTAATTATATACGTAAGCAAGTAGAAACAAGTAGGATCACATACTGATTATAGACCATACCTAATATTCTACCTGGTTCTCTATAACCTTGGCTCTGGATACCAATCTGTCACACCCCTAAACGGGGCCTGGACGAAAACACGTGTCCGGGGGCGTGACGTCATAATATACATCACACAAGATACAAAGAACGACCTCTAAGGGTACGTTTAGAAATCAAACATCGTTGCATTAAATAAAAATAGTTAAAGTTTTACATAGGTTCATAGATAATATGCGGAAGCGAATAAAAGGGGTTTAAAGTTTGACAACGATGTTAACACAGATAATAATAGTTCTTGAAAATTGGTCCAATGCAAGGCGACCCTATATAGCAAACAAAGACATCCATGGCTAAGCACTTGAGAAAAACATGATAAAACGTCAACATAAAGTTGGTGAATTCATAGGTTTGAATTTAATATAAGAATGGACCATAAATTTTGCAAAACGCATGTGACTATTATAACAGATACATTATCACATAAAAAGGCATTTACGTTGCGCTAAGCTCATGATACCGAGGCTAAATGTAATGGAAGCATGCAAAATGCTTAATAAACTTGCCCTGATGGGTGCCAACATGACGCTTCACCTTATCACTCGACATGGTATACGTCTGTTGATCATGTAAGAGCTACTTACACGGACAGGGATGATTAGTCCCAATAGATCTATTTATAACACTCGAGCTCACTTACCAATCCAACTAATCATAAGTAATTAACGGTTCATGATAACTCGGGCATACAAGTTTCAACATTTACTTAGGCAACACGTAAACAAGATGGGGAAAAACGTAAAGCATTCGTGTCCAATATTTAAAAGCAATCAATGTTTCTCATCCCTAATAGTAAAGAAAGTAGTAAAAACGTGGGGCTATGAACTCACCTTAAGCAAGTAGTGAGCAAGATATTCAACGAAGTGAATAACGATAACGAACAACTCTAACCGTGACCTAATTAATAGACGCGCTTTAGAAACGAGAAATAATACGAAACATCGAATAATACGCTTGTAAGAAAAATAAACATCCATAAGTATTTGTGCTTTAGTTTATATAGTAAAATGTGTCATTATGAAAGTATAAGGTGTATAGTTACGTTATGTCATGTTATAAGAAAAGTTTCTATTTTTTGGAAAGTTACTATTTTAGGAAAGTTCTAAGTTTCGAGACGTTAATACCGTCCCCTAATATTAGATGATTCCATTTACCTAGAACGCGCTACTTAAACTTAAACGCCTAACTTCCAAGTCCATCTTGCTAATAAATATCAAAAGTTACTATTTTTAAATGTTTCCCGTTTTAGAAATCCCGACATTATATTTGTGACGTTTCTAAAGTTTCTACTTAATATACTAGTGTCTATATACATTTCGCCAATGTTTTTAAAGCCCAAATATGTTTGAAAGTGTCTGAAAACCTCTTTTTAGTTTCCAATTAGCACCTTAAATAAGTATTTTTCCAAAAAGTGTTTCAAAATTCATTTCACCATAACTCGGTCGTTTTAAGTCCGCTTTTAGTGTGCGATATATCTATTCGAAACAAGCTCTCTAAAAACTACTTTCTTGCCTAATGAAAACATTTTTAAGTCGCCCAAATCCTCAAAACAAAATCGGATCAGCAACTAAGTATTTTACAAACGCTTTCAAAAATTCCACCAAACTTCACAATAGTGCCTAATCTAGCCTAATCTCCATTCACAACTAATCCACAACAAAACCACACCTAAAACTAACCTAATCCCTTCATCTCTATTGTTGCAACTCACTTTTCAACTCACCTCACCAAGATCGCAAAGTCATAAACATATTACTTCCATTTTTATAAAAGATGACAAGATATTATTTTATTTCTTTTTATAAAAGTGTCGCAAACACATGGATTCTTAAGCATGGACAAGATTCATAAAAATGAAAGAGAATATCAAAAGAAATATCAAGAAATACTTACAAGAATGAAGAACAAGAAGCAATAACACAAGATCTATACCCAAAAACACTAGATCTTGAAAACCCACTAATAAAACTAGAAACCCTAACTTTTAGATCTTGAGAAAACCCTTGAAAATCAACCAACTAATACTTCAAACCACCTTAGGTAACCTTAGAAATGATCTTGGTATACTTGTATCTTGCTAGAAATCAAAGATATAGAAAGTATATGGGTGTGTGTGGTGGTCGTGGGTTTCAAAGACAAAAGGGAGAGAAAATAATTTTTTTGTGAGGATATGGATGTGATGAATGACCTAATGCGTGCATAAGGGGGTTTATATAGGGTAAGACTTAGGGTTTAGTGCATTTGGTCTGAACCTTAGCTAAGTGGAAAGCTTGCACCATCCACCTTTGTGGTCCATAGGGTGCGTCTGGTTTTTGGGGTTCAAGGAGAGAGACCAAACAACTTTTTCCTAGTCAAGGTCCATTATACAAGTCTTGGTTCATGGTTTCTGGTCAAATGGTGTACATGTGATCAAGTGTCACATGCATAAGTCAAATGGGATCCTTGTGCATGAAGGGGACTTGCTCATATGTCACTTTCTCATCTTACATGCACACATGGGTGGAATTTTTAAAATAAGATGCCATTTAATTAATTTTGAGTATGCATATGTGTATATTTCGTAGGTTTGAGGAGAGTGGAGGGGTGTGAACGAAACTTTTAACTTATCAACACGAGATATACGATAACTAAAGCTTTTACAAAAATATTTCGGGTTTCTGGGGTTTCGTTAGGTCAAAAACGCGAAAAACGCAAATTAAACGCTAAAACGTAAAAATAAGTATCGGAAGTGATCGTAAACTACAAAACACTTGGAAAAGATAAAATAACTCATATAATATCTAAACTAATCAAAATTCAAAGTCGGAACGCGTCTGATGACGTTTTTCAGATTTACGCGGTTTAACTTCCCGGTAAACTGCCAGATTCAAACGTAAGGTATAAAAGTCAAGAATAATGATCAGAAAAGTTTAAAATATTGACCTGAAATTTACGGGGTGTGACACAAACAAAGTCATCTCAAAATTTTTGATGCTAGAAAACATAAATAAGATCCTTACAAAGTAGTATATGAGAATACAAATGATTAGGCAATGATGCCTACACAAGTGATGGTTAACCCTTGATGATTTAAACCTTTGTATTATGCTTCCTTGATCACCTAAAAGCTCCTAAATTTCGAGAGATTTTCTTGGCTATGAGATGGCTTGAGAGAGTCTTTACTAGTTGGTTTAGCACTTAGCAAAATTTTTGCAAGAGTTGGTGTAAAAATGGTTGGTAAATTGGGGTCCAAACAAGCCTTAAGAGCATGTATTTATGCTTGTAGGGTGGTACCTATCCAATAATGGATGAAATTGGGGATCAAGAGTCATAAAGTTGCAGGAAAGTTGAGTTATCAAGGGCAAATGATCTGACTTGGAGAGTAATGGTACTTAAGATAGCATTAAGTGTAGTTCAGGTTTGTGCGGCCGTAGCATAACCTGCGGTTGAGGTGCTAACCAGCGGTTTGAAGTTAACCTGCTGCTAGAATTCCAACCCGCGGTTTGGAGTTAACCCGCAGTTGGAGGCTTTTCCTGTGCGTTGTTTTTTTACTTTTCTTTTGACTAGATCGCGGTTGATTCTTTTAATGTTGGCCTCTTTTTTCTCTTGGAAAACACTTCATGCACTATCTCTAAGTCTTTAGAACAACGATTTATCACTTTATCCTTCTCGATTATGTTCCGTAAGATTTGTACTTGGCGGGATATTCTTTTTACATGCACACTTCGTCATTTATTCTCTATTTCTTTGTCTTTTCTTCACTTTTCTCAACTTTGGCTAACTAAGAGAACAAAACACAACTTTGCACAATTATGAGCTAAAAAGCTAGTTAGTTTAACCAAATAGCATGCATAAAACACGGATAACGCCTATAAAAATATACTTAATTTGAGTGTTATCAATCACATAGCTAATTTGACACCCAACCATCCAACCATTATGCATAACCAAAAAAAAAGGAAAACTTGAAACATCGTCACAACCACATAAAACACAACTTCAAACATTTATAACATCATCAGATATAAGCTTAAACAAATACAAACACATGTCCAGAAATAAAAAAAGTCCTATAGCAAGCCATATAAACTCATAACTTAGGATCACATATCACACTTATCACAAATCTTAAACAAACAGAAACACAATCCATCCAGAAATCCAGAAACTAAAAGAAGTAAGCAAAATACCAAGCATGCGTGAATCTAATTGCAATGAAGCCTGAACATAGATTCTTGAAACAACGAAACTTTATATGACCACCAAAACCAGCAACAAGCCATACGAAATCACAACTTATATTGACAGAACTTAAACAAACACAAATACCAAAACATATCTACAGATTCATAAACTAAAATAAGCAACCAATAAACCATGAATCAACGAATCTAGTAGCAATAAAACCTCACCATAGACTCTTGAAAAACTAAAACCCTAAACGATCACCACTCCTTCGGATCTAAAACAACCAAACTAAAGATCCAATGTGTGTGTCATTTAGAGAGAGGAGTTAGACACATAACACATGATATGGTCCAATAAAATACCTATGGAATGATAATGGAGAACAAATGTACACCATGCAATGAAGGATGGATACCAAGTGGCGCCAAGTAAAACCCAATGAAACCCACTAACAAAATTAAACAATTTCTTAACCCCTCAAGCCATCGACTCGGCATGGCTCGGCCTGTGAATAAAGTCGGCTCAAGCCGCAGCTCCACAATGTACCCAAGCCAACCCACTCCCTCAAGCTGATCCATCGGCTCAGTGGCTTCACAATAATACTAGGTCCAACTTCACTTGGACAAATGTTATAAAATATAATATTTTAAATACATTAAATATACATTGAGAGAAAAATACATATTATTTGTTACGTACTAAGAGATAAATCTCATACACTCATTTTATGAAGAAGAGATAAATCTTATACACTCATTTTATAAAGGGAATTTATATTTTTAATTAAAGCTTACTTTTATCTTTTTTCCTTAAAATTTCGTATCTCAAAAATCGTAAACCGTTAACCTACATACGTTATACCATTGCAATGGACATTTATTTATTTTTCAATACAAGGGCACTTTTATATACTTTCAACAAACCTTTTTTTCTTCGGTATAGTATTTTGCTTGATATATCACATATGATATAACACTAATCTATAAGTTTGAACACTAAACATGTTGTCATAAAATGGGTATAAATGTATGTGTGGAACTTTAATGAATTCATTGTTTTGGGCATTGAAAAACACACATCCTTAGTTTTCTAACTATATATTACATGTAAGGTGGTCTCATACTTGATATCAATCACACACAAGAATCAAAGATGGTTTTAAAGAAAGAAACAGAGTTATAGGGAGAGAAAGAGAGATTTGAGAGTTAGGAGAGGGAAAGAAATGGTGAATTACACCATGAGAATTAGAGAGTTACACAATGACATCCATACCCTCTCCACACTAGGAGAGTGGTACTTATACTCAAACCCTTTGGAATGGCGAATTCCTTAAAGGGCCAGCCACCTTGGGCCTTGTTGGGCTGGGTTGGGCTTTATGATGAGCTATACCCAAAACATATACAATATTAGCTTAAATCTCAAGCTCGTTTACCCGATACTATGCTATTACACGTTACAAACTTCATAAAACAAGCAATGCTAGCAATCTCCTTTAAGGGGCGGTCATTCATTTAACTATCTTATGATTTCGTGTGGCCTTGTATCTTGTTCTTGAATGTTGTTGGGTAGTAGACTTGATTTTTATTCGTTTCAATCATGCTTGTGATCTTGATCTTGATCTTTTTCTTTATTTTCTTTGTCTTTAGCCTTAAGATCTTTTCATTATCACTAGCCGTGTTTGCATCTTGAATAGGAGTTTGATGCTTCTGACCAACATACTCATACTTGTCTTGAAAGCTAACAATCTTCCTTATCTGGGGCAGTCATTTAAATTTTCTTCCAGAAGCTAACAATCTCCCCTAATATATATCTTTTGACTTGATCATAATCATTATGATTTTGAGGAAGTTCTTGATGTCAAGATTGCAGACGTGTATCTTTGATCTTTGAGTATGAGTATGTGGTAATGAATATGATGGTGCTGGAATGAGGTAATTACTATCGTCGTTACTTGTACATGTAAGGGTTAGAAAGAAAGAGCAGATATGGACGAATGTCTTGTCATTTATCGAAGTTCGGTAACTTTAACCTCCGGTTCTGTAAGGACCATTTTACAGTATAAATATTATACCTGCATCATTTGGATTCGATTCATGAATGAATTCCTTAAAGGTTTTTCAGCTTAAATTGTAGGATTATCTCATACGGACACGTCAAGAGACGCTAACGACGCTTTTCAAATATTCCCACTTATCGTTCCTGAATTCGGATTCTGAAAGTAGGATAACAACGAATTCAGGTGAATCATTGAGTTCACTGTGAAGTAAATAACAATGATTTTGGTGTTTCCCGTCAATACTTATAACCTGGATCACTTTGTATTTCCATTTAACACAAGTTTGATCTTTTTCAAGATCACACAAGTCACCCACTTTCAGTGTTATTTGATGTTGACAATGGAAGGATTTACATTCGTCACTGTGAAATACTTAATAGTACCACTCAGAATGTTCTGACAAGATCTGATGATAATGCGTAGAACTCTCATTACAATTGGCGTTCTTTATTGTGAACAACAAGTGTATATTAGATTTGTGTCCTAATGAAAGTTATATTTGATCACTTTTGTATCTAGACTAAATAAGCGCGTTTTGGTTTTAGTGATCAGAGGCTAAAGCAGACTGCCACCTTTTCAATGTCAACAGTTCTCAGAGTGAGAAGTCGATAGATGATAATTGTAATCTCTGTGATAAGTGAAACAAGATTCTTTTGAGAGAAACTTGAGTGGCTAGTATGGTTGTGCATTACATCACTAGGTCCATTATGTCTTGTCTTTAGTACCAAATATCATCTTTGTGATATCTGATATATTATGTATTGACTCGGCTTCTACCCTAAGTGTATGAAGCATTCTCATTCTTTTTTACCATTTAATAACTTTTCTTTTTCATTCTTCAACCCCTTCAATGTCAACCAGGATGTCATTATTATCATCATGTTGGGATTGTTCCGATGATAACTCATGCCTTAGGCAAAATTTTCCCATATTCTCATTCATTTCCATTTAAGACCTATAAACTTTTATTCTATCTATTAAATTTTCCCTGGGTAGATCCCTTCGGTTCTGGTTAGATCATGGGATAATACCTAACCTAAAAGTCCCAATTAACACGTCTATAGGAAATATACAACACCAATGTAAACAAATAACACAAGATATAACTTTTTAATCGTGTAATGATTTATTGATATAAATTAATGTATTACAAAGTGTTATGGATCACACTTGTTGAATGACAATGCAAGATTACCCTTTGAACAAGTAAACTTGATAGATTATCAAGTTTACAAGTGAATTTATATAGACTCGTTGATAGGATCAACTTACTATCGTGTAAGTTCGATAAAGTAGTAAATGCCTATAATAGAGACAACAATAAAAGTGATAACATTTACTATTAACAACATTCTCTATTTATAGTGATACGAGGTTGTTTCCTTAGTAGAGGTAGGTGTGACGTGTCAAGAATCTTATGGTGGAAGTACGTCTACATTTAATGCACGTCCATTCTTAGAAACATCATGCCCATACTTTTGTGAACAATTCTGCCAACTATTTAATTCTTTCACCAACTCGTACTTAGGAAGACTTTAATTCGAAAGACACTTTGTCCTGCCATTTTGCTTTATCGAATTATCCCGCCTAAACTTCACTTAGAGATAATTGTAAGTTTAACTTATTTATCTTTGAAGGGTAACAAGATCATTCGGGTATTGCCACCCCTGACACTCTTCAAACCTTCAGCGTATTCCATCTACATACCAGCTGATATCCATCCCAGTTGACAAGTATGTATTCAAGTAATTTTCGGCTTCCTTAACGATGTCTCTAACTTGAATACGTCTGAGGTTGCTTGCTGAAGCTATGCTTCAACAAGTCCTTTCATTGCTCGTTGATGTCCATCAGTGAGTCTTCAACACTTAGCCTAATTTTTGTTTTAATCTAGGCAGAGACAATTGGGCACTCAATTGGCCCAACAATCTCCCCCTATTTGAATATAAGTTAAGCTAAGAAAAATTATTCTAAGTGAGTACATAACTAATGCGTAATTTCTTTTAAATAAAACTACATCAGGTTTTACATTTATAAAACCCTAACTACCTTAACTATTCCTACGCACTAAAGAGCAGTGTACCCTATCGTGTATAGTGTAGTGATTGGTAAGTACGGGTGTCGACCCAAAGAACGGTTTGTGACTCTAATTGTCTAACTGATTTTATTTATTCTACCTAATAAAGCAGGAAATAAAACATGTTTGATTTTTAGATTATTGCAGGCTGTTTTGGTGGTAAGCCTAGCTGTTCGAAAAGGGAGTTAGTATAGTGGTGGACAACTAGAAAGGAAGAACACAATTAATTACTATGATATCTTGTGCGATGTTTTATCCACAATCTAAATGCCACTTATCTTATGAGATACTTTTAATCCTAAATAGGTGGTCTCCTCATTAGCTTGCACTCTTAACAAAGTAATAAAATTAAGGGATCACCTTTATCGTCAAAGCTGAATCACCAATGAATATTGGTCTTTCAATTGGAGAATTGAAAATGCCTGAGTTAGAGGGTCTCTTTACACTCAGAGTTCTCGCAACCTTAACTTAATACAATTACAGTGCACAAGGATCACTTAAATGCACTACATAAAATGATAAAGAAAGCCGTAAACAACAGGATCATAAATTAATAATCAAAAAGATAATTAAATAATTATATACTAAGAACAAATAATAAAGCATAAATAATAACATAACAACAATAAATTAAACCGCATGATCTGCTCAATCAAAATAATAATAGAATTAAATTGACCATAATAAATTGAAGTTTTGTTACAAGTTGTGCCGAGTTAATGCTCTCGATCTCTTAGTCGAACGCCATGGCAAACCCCGAAGGGTTTGCCCTATAACCAAGCAAGCAGCTAGGCTGCTCAAAACTCCACCCTTCTAATCGTCGGCTGCTACCACCGAGAATGAGATGAATGAATTTATCATTCATTCGTATTCTATATATACTACATTATAAGTTTTCTGTTTGTACGACTTTGGCCCTTGAAGTTTAGGGTGGATAATGAAACTTTGTATAACTTTCGCACAATATTAGTCCTTGTGATTTTACAGCGTAACCCAATACACGGTTACGCCGTAACACTCCTGACACGACTTCCCATCATTAAGAGATAATTTTTGTTACGTCATAATTAATAATCACGTTGCCCCGTAACCATTAGCCAGCACAATATAATTTCCATAATAATAGATTATGGCGTAACTATATGGGACGTTACACCGTAAAGCCTCGTCAACACCGAATCTTCGTATTAAATAAATGATTACGGCGTAACCCTGCGGGGCGTTACGCCGTAATGTCTTCAAAGCTTCCAAATCTTCATAATAAATGATTAATTACGGCGTAACTCTTGTTGACATTACACCGTAACTTCTTCGTCAGCACAATTCCATATGTAATAACAGGTTACGACGTAATCTCATGTATCAATTACGCCGTAATTCTTGAATAATGCTGATTTTGATATAAAAAGTAGCTTTCTGCATCATTTCTGTTCCAATACCTTTATTTACCCGAATTCACAAAATAAATGAAATAAATACCGAATTCATATAAAATTGATATAAAGCAAGGCAATAAACGCGAGAATTTGATATGAAAAAGTATTAAATATTTGATGTTATCAAATATCCCCCCACTTGACTTCTACTTGCCCTCAAGTATAACCTTTTAAATAATTCTCAAAAAGATATCTCCCTAGTTATCCAAGAAGATATGAATTTAAAAATTACCTATGCTAGAAAATTTCAAACCGAGCACCTTACGAAAAAGAAAAATGAATCACACTCATACTCTCACTAATCTATGTGTTTCATTTTTAGTGATCACTCAACTTCTCAGTCATGGCGAGTATTCTATCATAAGCTTGGCCAGGATACTAATCTCCACCACTAGAGTCTAGATGCAACTGTTTAAAAAGGCAAATGGGTTGACACAACACAAAGGCTTATGGGGCGAATCATTCTCTAAATACAATCTTTACCAAAAGCGTTACACCAACAAGGGCGACGAAACCACACATACACATCTGTAACGACGGATGAGACATGTATGATTGCTCTATCCCTCATTCGAGCAAAACCAAAGGTTAGGATTGAGAATGATATTGGGTAGGATAAAGACATGGGATACAGATTTAATGAGTGTTAAGAAAAAACACAAAACAAGTAGTTTCCTAAGTCCATAATCTCCCCGTCACCGGTCGCATTCAAATCCCATAAGGTAAAAACGAGGGTAAAGAGTCAATGGGTCTTCATAATACACGAGTTAATGCGTATGAAATATAATGTATTGCCTCATAATCTCCATAACTTTAGCAAGAAAGTCGCATTAACTCGGCCTTCATCATCAATGAACAAAAATTATGTGCTAATTTTTTTAAATTTGGAGCCAATTTAACACATAATCTCACCAAATACATCATTTCTATCTCCCTTCCCCCCCACTTGAGATGTACAATGCCCTCATTGTACATATAGACTTATAATAGAAAGGAGAGATAGAAATGTACGGGTTTATATGAACTACCCGTTAATAAAGACAGAATCATCGCCAACTGGACAAGGCGGAAATACTGCTACAATACAACATATAAGCTGATTTATAAGGATGATCAGCTATTAAACACTTGCTTGCATATTTATTCTATTTTTTTTCCTTTTTTTTGCAAGACAATGATACAATTACAATACAGACACATATATACATGAGTGTCCCCCCACTTGAGATCAACTGTCTTCAAAACCCGTCTTTTCATCAAATACCCTCTATCTTACCCCACAACTTCTACCAGTGAAACCCAAAATTAACCAGCAACTCCTCGATCATGGACTAAGAAACTACAGGGTAGGCTAATGCAATAGGTGTAACGAAACAATATTTATTGGGTTAAATACATGGAAAGGCTCAACAGGGTGTACTAGGGGTATCTTGCACTTATAATGAGTGCAACAAGAGGTTTAACAGGGTGATTGACTAATCAGTGTGAAAAGTCAATATACATAAACATAACAAGGATGGGCTATTTGGGGTTAATCTTAAAATTTGCCTTTTATCACAACTACACCGATTACACTAGGTGCAATGCTCATTATGGTGGTCTCGAAAAGATATACCAGACCAAGTTCTAAAGTCTACTACAGCCGCCGACACACTTATTTTTAATGAATTTATGTATAAGGGGAAAACGGAAAGGCTTATCCTCACACAATGGAATTATAAGGTAGGTGTGCTCAGTATAGTCTTAACTAGTTAAGTAATGAAAAACATGTCAAAATTTTATTAATGAAACATTTTTCAAAATAAACTAGAAAAATAAAAGGCAAGTATAATCAAATGGGTGTTTATTTCTAATCACTTCCCTCTACTTGAGTCAAACATAAGCATATAAAATTTAAATAGGAAGGGTTAGAAATGGAACGGATTACTCCCCTGGATTTGCTCGGTGATATGAAGAGACAACATGCTCTAAGCAATGCTCCAAGTCTTCTTCTTCGAGCAACATCCATCATCACAAGCAACTTCTTCATCATCCTGAATAGCATTCAACCAAGACGGTTCAGGACGCTTCCTTGTAGCTCGATTAGTATCCTAGCACCTCATCATGTGCATTACCTGAATAACTGCACGAAAGACTAATACCAAAAGCATAAACCTGGATAAAAGCACAATAGCACAAAATATACAAAATTTTACAAAATAAACCTAATTCACTTTCGTAGGAATCACGGTTGCATTTAGCATATGAAATGTAACACCCTCAAATTGGGTCGTAG
>BQNB010175169.1:0-13187 GCA_026074375.1 Tanacetum coccineum
TTTTGTGTAAACATAGAATCTTCATTCCTTTTTTCGTTTGATTCTTAATATGAACATAGTGTGTAGAGTGTCACGGTTAAGTAATATGAACATAGTGTGTAGAGTGTCACGGTTAACCTTGAACAAAATAATTATTATCCAATCTACAAATATTCTTGTATAATTAGAAAATAAAAAGAATATTTGATTCAACTCATGTTTGCAAACTACATAATGAAAGACTTGCCCGTTTGAGAGTAAATAGGTGGAAACTAAAATGTTTACTTTCAACGAAATAATTTTTAGAGTTCAGTTTAAACAAACTAAAATTTAAAATATTAAGGTACAAACCTAAGTATAGGGTGCATCTTGGTTCTGCAAGTCCAAGCATAGCAACACAGAGGCCCCCAGAGCATATGATAATGAAACTAATAACTTCTCCTTGAAGTATAGATGTGCAAGGGGCAATTTCAAATCTTAAATTCGTCAAGGAAAAAAATACATTGATGCGGAAAGATGACTTAAAAATCATAAGCCAGCATTTCAAACTTCTTTGCAAACCAAAATTCTTTAGAAAGCCTTGCCTCAAGTACGATTGTATTATTTAACACCTTCACACTTACCAGAGGATGATCATCATATTTGTTCACATAAGCTTCCAACCTTCTCATACTGATTGGAGAGTTTGTGATATCATCATAAATACCATCTGAAATGGTCGATGAGGGCTCTACGTCTACAAAGTTGAGTTAAGAAAAACCAAGAGTAATCAATATAATGCTATCAGAGGCTAACATAAAACACCATCTATGAAATGTTGAGGATTAAACACATACCTCAATGCAAGTTCCATTGTATTAAATCTTGGAGAGCACATAAGCTTAGTGAATGACGACCTGAAAGCTAAGGACATGCAGAAAAAGGAATGCGTCTAGTGTCTACCATAAAACATCATATTTAAAATAACACGACACAAGAGAGGCACTTTTAACCCATGTATCTGTGCATAGATGACATGCGTTACGTTTTTAACCTCAACTGAGTAAAATCAAATATTTTTAGGTTAGATAGGTTGAAAATCTCCCAAAGTCTAATCTTAAAACCTTTCAGAAAAAGAATAATAAGTGTTTGCTGGAGAGAAAGGCAAACCTCGATAATAAGGGCCAAAAAATCCCAGCTCATCTAACATGTTCACTTCAATATCATCAGTGGCCAGTGGCTTTAAAAGCATACACTGTAACCCTTGCGGATTTTTCAGTCTCTCAATGTTCTATTTAAGTACTTTGACATTTTGACTTTTGCTGTTTTCATCAGGATCAGTGACCGTGTTGATAGTAGTCAATTTTTATGTTAAACATCATATAGTTCTTTTATTCTTAGAATTATTTCATTTGAATGCTTATATCTATGTTTGAATCATTTACGGGAGGTTTATCCCGCAAACAGCTTAAAATGTCAAACAACGCGTTCTGGCACGTCCATTAATGGTCCATGCTAAATCTAAAGTAGTTTATTTATAAAACATATGGTGTAAATATTCTAAGTTTATGTAAATATATTTTTACATTCATTAAAAATATAAGAAAACTTCGGGTCATGTTTTAAAACTCAAAAATAATTAATAGATAACCCGACAAGAGACAAAACGCACCTAGGATTGCCCCTAGGATGCTTGGCCGGTTCGAACCCCACAAGAAGACCACAAGGCATTTTTTTAAGACCTTGGTCTCATTCATGCATCCATATCTTGTCTTATATTCATTTCAAACACACACATTTCACAAAACAACACACACTAAAAATCTTTTATCTCCTCCCTCTTTTCTTTGCTACGTCTGAAACACAAACCACACAAATAATACATTTTTTTATCAATAACAGGAAGATTTGAGTTCATCCAGGTTGATTTTGTTAGTGTTTGGGTACATTAAAATAACGTTTGGGTTATGGTTAAGCTTTAATCTTATTTTGAAACCCCCTTTGTAAGTCGTCATTATTTTTAATACTTTTGTACTTTTGTGTTGATAGAAATAATGCCTAAAAATGTTATTAATATTTTTTGACCTCTCTACGTTTTGATAATCACAAAATGTAAAAACGCTCTATGTAAAATTAAACGTAAGCAAGTAATTAGTCGTAAATTTTCATTTTGAAAATTAATCACTTAAATGTATATATAAATAAAGGGAGGTGATTTGCACACTTCTTTTTTGATTGGGACAATCACTGGACAAGTATATAGAGCACACTGTAAACATTGTACAACTATATTATGCACAAAATGGAGTGTCCCAATCAAAACCATGAGTGTGCAAATCAATTCCCATAAATAAATGCTTAATTTATTTATGATCAAAGGAATGTTTATTTTTCTTAAACCTTACATTTTTATAAAATGTAACAAACATTTTTAAAACTTATACAAAACACTTTTGTATTTATAATAAATGTTTATTCAAAATAAATATTTTGAATTTAAATTTTCCATCTAAAACGGACATATTTGATCCAGGAAACACATCCCCTGGAAAAAAAATGGGAGCGTCCAGCTATGGGCGGTCCCCTTATAGGTAAGGGCGGCCCTCTTAGTGATAAGGGAGCCGGCCATATAGCTAAGGGGGTCGGCCAGCTAAAAACACTCTCAGCTTTGCCTATAAATAGTGGACTGTTCCCCACAGATTTTCTCACCTTTTGCACACACTTTCTTTCTGTTTTAAATCAGCCAACATATTTCCTTACATCATTTGATCATTTAATTCTAAGTATTTATTTCCAAGTGATTCAAACTTAGACCCTCAAATGCAAAAGAAGAATACTTCTTATCATCAAGTCAAGAAGTATTATAGCTTAATTGGTGCTCAAGTAACGTAGTTACGATTGTGTTGTATCTTGTAATTCATTTATATGTCTTGTGTGATTGTGTGTAATAGTTAGATCATGGTGATCGTGTTAGTGTTTAGGTGAAGTGATATTGTGTTAGTATGGTTAGTATTTTAGGCCTCAAAATACAAGTGTGTGGTAGATTGGTTCTAGCTAAGATTAGGACTCGACATTTGACTTTGTGTCGGAAATTGTTGTAAGCTACTTGTGTACGGTTTTTTCCGCATAAAGGGAGTTTGTTGACATAGTGAAGAGAACTCTCGAGTTGGGTAGTCGAGGAGTTGAGTAGGGCGAAGAGGAGTTTCGTTACCAAACCACTATAAATCCTTGTGTTGTGGTTTGATCTTTCTAACTCTTAACTCTTTACTTGTATATTTATATTGTTTCTTATTGTCATTTATTTTCTTAGCTATATTGTTCGTATTGGGTGTACATTGAGATCACATAAATTCAAATCTAAGTTTTTATAAACAAAAGATACATTAAATTAAAAAGCGGTAAACTATTCAACCCCCCCCCCTTCTAGTTTTCCACAATTGGTATCAGAAGCCAGGTCAAACAAGATTTTTAAAGTAAATTGTATGTTAAAACTTGAATCGGTCTATGGAATTGAAAAAAATATTTAGAAGGCCAATCTATGCAAAGACCACTACTATTTGAAAGTGATGGATTTATTTATTGGAAAAATATATTCGAAACTTATGTCAAATCAAAAGATTGCAAGACCTAATCTCCTATGCTATAGATCCTCAAGTGAAAAAAATATTTATATGTAACATTATTTATTGCATATTTGCATGACCTAATCTCCTATGCTATAGAGTGGAATTTTCATCTAAGATTGCAAGACATAATTTATCTTCCGACTTATTGTCCTCTTTTTCGAATTCCTCTACCTATAACGTTTTTGTCTTTAATTATTTCGCTATTATGTTCGGTAAATATTATTTTGCACTTATTATCACATATTTAACCAACACTTAGCAAGTTAAATTTTAGATTTTCTATGTGCTCAACATTTTCAATAACGAGGGAGTCATGAGAAATCGTTCCTTTGACTATGATGTTACCACGTAGATTACTTCCGAAAATAATGTTACATCCGTTGTATGCTTTGTATGTAGAAAATAGCTTTCGGTTACCCGTCATGTGTTCAAAGCATCCACTATCTTTAATCCACTCGTTGGGCTCCAAGTTTATTCCCAAGCATATCTATTTCAATAACATAATAATTCAAACATTTGGTCCCTAATATCTCATGGGTCTAACATTGTTAGTGCCGAACATACTTTGCATATGTTGCATTTGATTCTAATACATATAGAGTGGACAAATTCCCTATGGTATATAGTTTGGTTGTTGTGAATAATTCAACATTGAATGATTAGTGTTAGAGTAGTTTTTTTGTCTATCTTGATTTCTCCTAGGTTGTGGAGTTTTTGACCGAGGGTGAGAATTATTAATCCTTTTTGGAGGAGGAGTTTTTGATCTTATTTCGAGTTTGGTAAATCCAACTCCTGGTTTTAACGAAGGTTTATAAAAGCTCTTGACTTCATCGTCGTTTGCAACGGGGACTTGAATTTAATTCTACTGATTTTTCTTTAATCGACTTAGATTCAAGTTCTTGTGATTTTACAAAATTTATTTGTATAGTCTCACTCGTTGATGCTTCAACCGAATTAAATCCTAGACCCGATTTGTCTCTGGATGGTTTTTGACAACTTAACATTTTCTTGAGTGAATGAGTACTTTTATTAAATTGATTAAGTTTAGATATTTCTTCCTTAAGTTTTTCGTTTTCATTTTTAAGATTTTCACATGTTTTAGATTCAAGATTAACTACTTTGTTTTTCTCTAATCGAGACACTTTTTCTTTTAATTCGAGTACTTTATTTTTTAGTTTATTTTAAGTAGTTTTAGTCATTTATTTTTAGCCATGACTTTTAGACCTAATTTGCATAATCGATTATATTCACTATTTAAGTCTTTTTCATCTAATGATGATAAGTCATCACTAAAAAATTTGGTTTCGGAAAGTACCTCATTAGATGCTTGAGCCACAAGACAAGTTTCTTCTTTATCTTCGTCGCTATCATGCCATGTTCCTCCAACGAAATCCCTTTGATTATTGTTTCTTGGTGGTTTTGGATGAGATGATTTGGATCTCCACATCTAAAGCATTTTCTCTCGCTTTTACCATTTTTGTTATCTTTACTACTTTGGAATGACTTTATTTCATCGCTTGGTTGTCTTACAAATCTTCCTCGTCTTTTGAAAAATTTCTTGAAGTCTCTTACGGCCATGGCATATTCTTCGTCTCCACTATCGGAAGTCAAACTTTCTTCATCACTAGATTCCTTTTTAGCCTTCAAGGCAAGAGATCTACTTTGTTCTCTTTTGCCTTTGACTATTTCGGAATCTTTCTTTATTATTACTTCGTAAACTTTTAAATTGCCAATAAGTTCGTTAAGCGATAGTGATGTCAAATTCTTTGACTCTTCAATAGCCGTAACCTTTGCGCGCCATTTTAGGATGAAGTGCCCTAAGAAATTTCCTAACATAGTTCTTGCTAGAAAAACCATCATCAAGTGCTTTTAGACTAGTAATAATAGTGTTAAATCTAGCAAATCCATTATCTATAGATTCCTCTTCTGGAATCGTAAATTGTTCATATTGTTGAACAAGAAGACCTATTTTATTATCTTTGACTTGACTATTACTTTGGTGAGTGATTAAAAGAGTATCTCAAATTTCTTTTGCGGTTTTGCACATAAAAATTCTTTCATATTTTTTACGTGGCAAAGCATTATAAATTACCATTTTAGCTTCAATAGTTTTAACAAGTTTCTTTTTAAGATCGTCACTTTGTTTGTCAAATGTTACAATTTCATCCTTTTTAGTTTCGTGATTATTTTGAATAGGAGAAAAATCACCATAGGTAATCACACACTTTCTTTCTGTTCTAAATCAACAAACATATTTCCTTACATCCTTTGATCATTTAATTCTAAGTATTTGTTTCCAAGTGATTCAAGCTTAGATCCTCAAGTGCAAGAGAAGAATACTTCTTATCATCAAGTCAAGAAGTATTATAGCTTAGTTGGTGCTCAAGTAACGTAGTTACAATTGTGGTGTATCTTTTAATTCATTTATATCTCTTGTGTGATTGTGTGTAATAGTTAGATTGTGTTAGTGTTTAGGTGAAGCAATATTGTGTTAGTGTGGTTAGTATTTTAGGCCTCAAAATACAAGTGTGTGGTAGATTGGTTCTAGCTAAGATTAGGACTCGACATTTGGCTTTGTGTTGAAAATTAGTGTAAGCTACTTGTGTACGGTTTTCTTCGCCTAAAGGGAGTTTGTTGACATAGTAAAGAGAACTCTCGAGTTGGGTACTCGAGGAGTGGAGTAGGGCGAAGAGGAGCTTCGTTACCGAACCACTATAAATGAAACTCAAAATCAATTTCAACTACTTTTACTACTGTGCAAAATCTCTTATTTCTTTTTGGACAATTCTATGTGCCTATGATTGGGTGTATGAATGCTATGTGAATACTATGTAAATGCTATAAGAATGCTATGAGATCTATTTATGCGAAGTTCCATTTGGACTTCTGCTCAATACTACTTAGCCGACTGTGTAGCTCCAGCTGGTAGGCGATAGGTTCGGAGGACTATAAACACGCGGGAATTCTATTGATTTATTGATTTAGGTTGGGATACCCTGGTATGATGTGATGATGTGTTGATAATCTAAATACTATTGCATGCATTCAGCTTTCATATTGCACTATTGTCTACACTTTTAAATCTTGGCACAGCAACTAAGTTTACTTCTAAACCTATAAGCTCACCAACTTAAATGTTGACCTTTTCGAGTATCATTTTTAGGTGAAGCGAATGCTCGTTGATAGCAAGTTAGCATGCCTAATAGCAGACTTTAAGATCATCCCTTGAGGATTCATTCTATGGAGACTGCATTTTAGGAATTCTATTTATACCTTGTTTTGGATCTTTAGACTTGTATCACTCCGATGTTGAGGAGTTGGCTTGTAATAATTCTAGACTATGTGATGTGTTCTCGACTTATCTTGGCACAACTCTATGCTTGTTGTCGGAGAACGTTGTGACACTTTATTTCAATGCATTTAGATTTCTTTATATTGACGCCTTGTGTTATGACAATCAATTCTTCGTCATGCCTCATGTTTATGCCTTAGTCGGGGTGTGACAGATTGGTATTTAGAGCCAAGGTTATAGAGAATTAGGTGGTTTGGCCTAGACTATAACATAAGAACCTTCATATAGCATGCGTAATAGGATCTTCGTGTGCGGTGTCCGCTTATATTCGTATATGCGCGTAATTATCGTCTATCGTCTTAGATAAGTCAATCACTGGGCTGTGTGAGCCAGATACTGAGTACAACTTGGAAAGGAGGCATATATAAATATGGTGGCTAATGTAATTATAGATGCATCACGACCCACGCGGACTTGGTGATCCTGCTCACTTAAATCAGTGTTGACACCTTAAGGTCGTAATTCGATCTATAGTATACTAGGACCGTCTATACGTGAAATCTCCCTCCTACCTAATGTTGCCTATGTCCTCCCTCGTGTAGATAATGCCGCCAAGGATGACGACACAAAGTGCAGGCTGATCAACTGCTGCACCACGAGGTGGAAGGACGGGTGGACGGACTGGTAAAGGAGGTGGAAGAACTAGAGAACCGACAGGCAGAGTTGGTGGACAAACTGGTGATCAAGATGGTCAAGGAGGTGATCGAGGTTACAGAGCTAATAGAGGCATTGACAAAGTCCCTGACTTCTCAACGGTCATCGCTCAGCAATTGCAAAACCTGCTTCCTACTATCATCGCTCAAGTAGGTAGCCAAGCCAGCAACATCCAAGGTGATGTTAGGAATGTTAACATGAACAACGGTTAGGCAGTTTTTCATAAAACGAGTTTTTGGCATGTAACCCAAAGGACTATGATGGAAAGGGTAGTGCGATAGTTTACACTCATTAGACTGAGAAAATGGAATCAGTTCATGATATGAGTAGGTGTAGAGATAACCAAAAGGTCAAGTATATTGTCGGTTCATTCATCGATAAGGCACTGACATGGTGGAACACCGAGGTCCAAACCAGAGGTCGGGAAGCTGCAGTTGGCATGACCTGGGAAGACTTTAAGGCTTTGATGAGAGAGGAGTTATGTCCAAACAATGAGATGCAAAAGCTGGAAACTGAGTTTTGGTGTCACTCCATGGTCGGAGCTGGCCATGCAGCGTACACTGATCGATTTCATGAGCTTGCTAGGTTAGTTCCTCATTTGGTTACCCCTAAGAACAAAAGGACTGAAAGGTACATCTATGGCCTTGCTCCACATATCCGTGCGATGGTAGCAGCAGCGAAGCCAACAACAATTCAGAGTGTTGTACTAAAAGCTGGAATGCTAACCGATAAGGCAATTAGGAATGGATCGTTGAGGAAGAATACTTAGAAGAGAGGAAATAGAGGGGAGCCGAGCAGGGATGGGAATGTTAGGGATGATTACACGAGATCTAGGACTAGGAGAGCATTTTCCTCAACCACTAACCCTGCTAGGAAAGAGTACACAGGTACGACACCCAAATTTACAAACTGCAACTTTCACCATCACCCCGAAATGCCTTGACATACGTGTACAAACTGCAACCGCTTAGGGCACTTTGCCAAGGATTGCAGGGCGGGGCCTAGAATGGTGAACCCCTGAATGCTAGAAACTTGATAGTTGCTCGTGAGGCGTGCTTTGAGTGTGGTGGTACTGATCACTACAAGGCAGCATGCCCTAGGTTTAACTGGGCACCGGGACAAGGAAGAAATCGTCTAAATCAAGTTATGGTTATTGAGGGAGGTCAAGGTCATGGAAACAATGGAAACCCGGCACGGGGAAGAGATTTTATGATGGGAGCAAAGGAAGCTCGCCAGGACCCGAACATTATGACGGGTAAGTTCACTTTAAACAACTACTATGCCACAACACTATTCGATTCTGGTGCCGATTATAGCTTTGTTTCCACTACTTTCATACCTCTATTAGACATAGAGCCCAGTAACTTAGGTTTTAGCTATGAGATTGAGATAGCTAGCGGATAACTAGTAGAGATCAATAAGGTTATGCGTGGTTGCACTCTAGAGATAGAAGGTCATACCTTTGATATCGACTTGACATCGTTTAGACACGGGAGCTTCGATGTAATCGTAAGGATGGATTGGTTGTCCAAGTACAAGGCCAAGATTGTTTGCCATGAGAAAGTAGTTAGGATTCGACTACCACGCGGCAAAATGCTTAGGATTTTAGTTGAAAGGCCAGAAGAGAAGGTGAGATATCTCATGAGTGCAAAAGCAGAAGGGCAGAAACTGAAAGACATTGTTGTAGTTAGAAACTTCTCTAAGATATTTCCTGACGACCTATCAGGATTACCCCCTTCCTGAGAAATCGAGTTTCGTATCGACTTAATCCCTGGAGCAATGTCGGTCGCGAAGTCCCCCTATTGCTTGGCGCCCTCTGAAATGGAGGAGTTGTCGAGTCAACTCAGAGAACTCTAGGATAACTGAGTGCATAACTTATGCCATTTTCTATTAAAGCATCTATTTTAAGTTCTATGCCATTTGCTGAAGGTGCTTTGCCTGTTAGATATTTGGGCGTGCCTCTTATTTCTTCTAGACTCTTATACCGTGATTGCAAAATTCTTGTTGAAAAACTTGAAAGTAGAGTTAATGATTGGAGGAATAAGTTTTTATCCCTTGTTGGTCACCTCTAATTTATTCGATCAGTTTTGTCTTCCATGCATATCTACTGGGCTTTTGTTTTTATTCTCCCTACTCGTATTGTGAATGATTTAGAACAGCTTATGCGGGGCTTTCTTTGGTGCCAAAGGGAAATGAAGAAAGGTAAGGCCAAAGTTGCTTGAGATTCTGTGTGCGTGCCTAAGCATAAGGGTGGCCTTGGTATTCGTAGAATTGATGATTTTAATGTTGCATTAATGGCTACCCATATTTGAAGTATTTTGGGCCATAGGGAATCTTTATGGGTCAATTGGGTTCATACGTATAAGCTTAAGGGTCGTAGTTTTTGGGATGTTCCTTGTAAAGGTGATGTTAGCTGGGGATGGCGTAAGCTTCTTCAGATTCGATCTATTATCCGACCCTTTATTTGGCATAAGATTAACAACGGTAAATCTACATCTGCTTGGTTTGATCGATGGGAAGATGTGTGTCCACTCAAATATTTGCTTTCTAACAGGGATATTGCGAGATCGGGTTTTTCTCTTGATGACTTAGTTAATAATCTTATTTCTGATGGTGTTTGAAGATGGCCTCTTGATTGGTTATCTAGATTCCCATATATGGCTCAGTTACAGGTCCCTTCGCTTCTAGATGATGTAGATGATGTCATTTTATGGCATGATTGGGATGGTGTTTTGAGGCCATTTTCGGTGGCCTGTGCTTGGGATACGATTCGATCTAGGGCGGCTATTGTTAATTGGTATAATGTTGCCTGGTTTCCTCATTGTATCCCCCGTCATGCGATACACATGTGGTTGGTTATTCAGCATAAGTTGAAGACACAAGATAGGCTGCAGTAATGGGATGTCGGTCCGAGTATCGACTTAAATATGCTTAGATGTCCCTTGTGTGATTTGGTTCCTAATTCTCATGTTCACTTGTTCTTTGAGTGCTCTTTTTCTTCACAGGTGTGGTCTAAGGTTCATGGTCTTTGCGATATGGACGTTGTAGCTCCTCGTCTTATTGATGTTATTGCTTTCATTATGTCACACCCCCAGACGCATCATACTTCGAACGCAAGGCACGAGAGAACGACAACTAATGGACATTTTAAAAATCATAACTCGTTGCATTGTTTAAAAATAGATAAGTTTTGCAAGATTTAGAAAAATTAAAACATTTGCGAAAGCGTAAGTAAAATGTAGCGTAAGCATAATTTGGTTTTCAAAAGACAACGAGTATGAAAGAGAAATAAAGTCTTGATTTAAACAAATTATCATATAGCACGTAAGATTAATTAGCATCGCTCAGCAAGTCCAAGCCTAAGCACCTGAGAAAAAATGCTAAAAAAAACGATAAACATAATTGAGTTGATTTATAGTTTAAGTTACCAACATTTCTGGGATAAAAAACAGTTTTGAAGATACAACTTTATCATAGTATTATGAAACGATGTTAACGAATTTGAATGTTAAACACAAGTTGTGTGGTAGAACAAGATTTCAAAACGTATGTGACAAGCTTAAGCAGGTTTATGACTTCACATACAAAAACATGAGATATTTTTAAAATTTACTAATATCACTTGAACAGTTATTTACTGTTGCGTAAGCTATTGACTCGAAGTCAATTTATAAAAGAGCATTTTATATGCCAAAATAGTATCTACAGCCCTAGAGAGTATCTGACAAGATCACCTATTGACTCAATACCGACATGGTACTATATCCGTATGTTCTGACTCCGACCTAGTAGCTACTACATACTCGGATAGGGATAATGAGTACCAATAGATCTATTTAAAACACTCACGCTCAATTCACCAGTACGCGGATCGGAATAAGAATATTACGGTTCATGTTAGTTGGGCATTCGGGGTCTAATGTCACTTACGGACACACGTTAATGGGCAAGTCGATCAAAAATCCTTGCGTCCATAGTTCAAATCAATCCAATGTTATTTCCAAAAAAGAAAGGCTTTAGAATTTGCATCCATAAGTTAAACAAAAAGTATGACTATAAATTATATTGTAACAAGTTTGCTAAACGAACTTATATGAGTTGAAATCAATTAGGTAAATTAATTTTGTAGAACAGGCATGTACCCCAAAAGATAATAAAACATTTATTCAAAACGAGTAAGAAGGTGGGGCTATGAACTTACCTTGATGTTGCGGAACAATCAGCAGAAAAGCAAATAATAATCACAACACAAACGGAAAACGAAACGGCTCAACCAGAAGTTGCGATTTATCTTAACGGCTAAGACCCACTAGCTTAGGATAATGTATTGTGGTTTTCCGATGGATAAGTACATCAACGTGACACGTTGATAAAGGATTTGAATTACAAGTTGGATGAGTTTGGTGGTTGGTTAAATAAAATAAATCGAAACGCAAACGCAAAGTATGTAATATATTTCGTATATATTACATATGAAAAATGAACAATTATATAATTCATATGGTGAATTATGTAATAAAGACAAACAACCAAAAGAATAAGTCGCAATATATAATACTTTACAAATATTATATAAGAAATGTGAGAAAAATTATTGGAACAAAATCATTCGACCCGTTTTCAGAAATCACTTAACTAAATTAATAAAGAGTTCTTGCATAATGGTAAACACACGTTTTAAAGTTACGAATTAATTAATTGACATTTTTAAAGTTTTTACAAAACTTATTATTTTGTCTATTAGTCGGGAATTATAAAATAATATTTTATACTTTAGTACTTCGTTACGCGTTTTAACTAAACTAGTTGTCTTATTTGTAAAAGTATAGTTTTCGTTTATTTGTCGTGTTATGGTATAATTATAAATAAAATATCTTTAAACTATAACTTAGTTCTTTTTATCGGTTCTCAAAGATAATAGTAGTTGTAGCGAAAAATACTAAGTGTAGAAATTTATAGAAATTTCGTCATGACCTATTCGTTTATACAACGTTTTCCATATTTACAAAATTTAACGTGTTCCCCTTAATCAAATAGATGTTGCAAATATCCACGCGTGTTTCAATATTTATCTAAACTAGACAACATAAATATCAATATATAGTAAAACCAAACACACCCCATTCGGGGGCTGCTGTCCCAAACGCACCCTTTAGGGTGGTTAAACATCAAACTAAACGCTCCTGTTGGAGCTGTTGTACCAAACACACCCACTGCAGATCCAAACACCCTTGTTTGGCTGCAAAATGCAGAACCAAACGCCCCTTTAGGCAGTTACACAACGAAACAAACACACCCTTATGGGATGTTGTTAAACTCATATCCAAACGCCCATTGGGCTCGTAAAACGCGGCAACCAAACACCCTATTCGGGTGTGTATATCAACCGAAACAAAAGAACCAAAAACTAAACTAAATAAATCAAAAATGAACAAGTTAGAACAACACAACCACTCAAAGTTTTTATTAGTTTTTATAAAAGATTTAACCAACCAAACTCAAAAATAAAAGAGGTGAAGGTGGCGGTGGTGTGATGGCGGCTGAGAAAAGCCAAACGCACCCTGTTGGTGTTTTTGTTAAACCACACGCACACTAAT
>BQNB010175171.1:0-13187 GCA_026074375.1 Tanacetum coccineum
TTTTTTAAATCTTAAATTCGAATTGGGAACTTATTATGGATAATACCTCAATTGAAGGTATTATTTGTTGGTGTTCTTTTACCAACTTGTAACTTTTTTTTAAATTGAAAGAGCAAATATTTTTGTATTTTTTTTTGTTTTTTGTTTTTTTAATCTTCTATTTATACTAAAAAGAAAAGAAAAATATTTTTTACTTTTTATTTTTTATATATATTTTTTTATATTTTTGATTTTCTTAAAAGCGTAACTTTCGAAAACGAAAGGTTCTTCAAAACACGATCAACAAACTTTAAACGAGAGAATCTTAACACACTTCCCCGGCAGCGACGCAAAAAATTTGATTCGTAGAATCTAACACACGTAAAAATATAATATATAATACTATGGAAAATTACCAATTTACCCTTGAGGACAAAGGTAAAAAGGAAATTCTTCAAAATATATATAATATAATACGTATATTAACCGGTAAGTGATTACCGGGTCGTATCCCAAAGAAATGTGAATTGATACCCTCGATTCAGTTTGGACAATGTTATGAATGATTTTCAACTTTTTGAATGATTTTCTACGACTAAAAACAATTAAAACAATTAAATGCAAGTAAAATAACTAAACACGCGGACGAAAAACGGAAATGACAAAATAAACCCTAATTAGCACCTTAACCTAGAATTTGAATTAATAATCTAATTCTATGAGTAAAAATAAAGGGATTTGCAAAATTTGAAAACTTAACGATAAAATTTGAAAGAAATCACAAAAACGAATAACGGGAATCGAAAACCGAGCCCTAAAAGCTAAAATGCTCAAAAATAAACCTACGAGAGTCAAACTAATTTTCCTACGTTCTAAATGATAAAAGAAAATTTTCTAAAAAAGATTTATATTTTTTTGATTATTTTTCTATTTTTTATGATTTTTTAAAGTTTTTAATGAAAATAAATGTTTAAAAATACTAAATGAACTATAAAAATTCTAGAAAAATTACAGAAATTAGCTTATACTAATTAAAACCTAGGAAAAATAAGCTCGAGATCACAGCTTATTAAATAAGCCACGAAATAAGCTGGAACAGCTTATTAGGCTTATTGGGCCAAAACGAGTACAAGAATTAAATAAAAGGAAATGCTCTTGGATGAGCTAATGAAGCAAACGGTAAGGCATTGGTGTTGTGTAGGTGAGGTCACGGGTTCAAGTCTGGGCATACACCCTTTTTTATATTTTTTTATTTTTGAAAACTCAAAAGTAAGCTCTCAAAAAGCTTTTCAAGTTGCTGTTTACAGAAACTTGGCTTTTAAGAGCTAAAAGCTACTTTTAACTTAAAAGCTTGCACACTACTCAAATTAAACTCAATTTTGAAACTAAAAGCTGCCCTAGATAGCTTATGATACCTAGCAACTAAATTTGATAAGCTAATTAAACTAACAACACTCTAAACTAACTGAATCTAGTGGTATAAAGAGCAAACTCAGGAATTAAGACTTGAAAGCTTAAAAACAACTTAAGCTAAAATACTCAATAAGCAATGACAGAAGCTGAGCTTTTGACAACTTATCAAACTACTTATAAGCTATAATTATCAACCATAAAACTGGATCTTATAAGCTAAAAATCTAATTTTAAAAAGCTAAGTCTAGTTACTACTGTTTTTGGTTTTTTTAAGGATTTTTAAAAACTTTAAAAGCTAATGTACCCTAGTAATTAAGCTAGAAATTGAAAATTAACTTTTAAACTAACTAGTCCTATATCTAAACTATGAGCCTACTCAATTTTAAAACCTAAAACTTATTTAAACTAGCTTAAATGCAAATGAAAAGGAAAACAGTAGTAACTGCAGTTACTACTGCTGAATGCAAACACATTCACTCTCAGCTCAGCGTATAACAAGGGACAAAACCAATTTGCAGGTTACCTTTAAAGGTAAACCTGCATTAGACACTCAAAGAGAGTGTGTCAAAACACTAATCAAGCAAAAACCAAGCCTATGAAGACTTGGATAAATTTTTAACAAGCTAAGAAAAATGAAAAAGTCCCCTGGTGCTCAGGATTGCATATTGAACCTCAAAATGTTTTCAAGCAAAAACTAAGCTCTCAAACCTTTTTAAAACTTATTTAATTGTAAAAACACAGCTGACTAAATTGAAAACACAAAGTAACCTTGACTTTTAGAGGTTAAACAACACTAATCCAAACACCCCTTAAAGCTAGACAGATTTCATATTAGCTTATGATTCTAAAATCTAGTTAATGAAACCTTAATACCAGATAGCTAGTAGCTTATAACTAACCTAGTGAGCTTATTTCAACAACTAG
Source organism: Tanacetum coccineum (assembly GCA_026074375.1). Classification (NCBI taxonomy): domain Eukaryota; kingdom Viridiplantae; phylum Streptophyta; class Magnoliopsida; order Asterales; family Asteraceae; genus Tanacetum; species Tanacetum coccineum. The sequence continues at coordinate 2,317 of BQNB010175171.1, forward strand.
AAAAGCTAGAATTAAAGTCCTACAAACTATGCTAAATATTTTTTTGGTTTTTATGATTTATAGGACAAAATGAGTAAATCTAAATTCTATATTAAGGAAACTAAAGACAGATAGACATTCATCATTAATAAGCAATTAGAAACAGATTTAAGCTCAAATAAGCAACTAAATAAGCATGTAAGCAATTAATAAGCAAATTTAAGCAAAACTATACTAAGAAAACTAAAGACAGAAAAGTAAAGAAGACTTACAAGTGCCTTAGCTAAACAAAGGCTATATTAAGCTCAAATGAGCATCAACAGCTCTAGCTTATCCTTATGGATAAGCTAGTAAAGTCCTTGGAAGCTCATCCATGGCTAGCTTCCCTTCCATTAGCTCTCAATCCAATTAAATCAAGGTATTTAAGCTTAACTGATTTTAAGATTTAATTATATTAAAGACTGAATTGAGCTCTATCACAAGCTTAGAGACTTGTGAGAGCTTATGAGAGCTTATTGGTCCGTACACTATCACTAGAGCTTATAGAGAGCTTTTGACAAATTTATTAAAGAAAACTCAAATTTCATTAACTAAAAAGGCTTGATTACATTACTTGAAAAGAAAATTACAAAAGTTTAAATGAAAATTACATTGACTTAAAACTTAAAAGCTTAAGCTAAATTTCCTAAAAATCTAAAAGCTAAAAACTAGGTCATTCCATGTGTGTGAGAATGAGAGGCTATTTATAGCCTTATGCTGAAACTTCCAGACCCCTTGGTTGTTACACGCTCCTCTCAACATTGGCCCTTGATCATTTCTCAATCATTGGATCCATCTTGCACACCGTTGGATTAAATTTTTGTCACACGGATTGCCAGCGTGGCAATCCGTGATTGTGACACCTTTGTGCTTCTTCTGAGAGTAAGATGAGTGCAAAATATCCATTCCCTTGTGTGTTTCTTTTGCTAATCCGTGATCCTCCTTTGTAGGTATTGGCCAATGAGAGAGCTTGGATGATATTTTACCCTTCCAGCGTATACTTTGTCCCTTGAATTACCATTTCTAGTCCTTAATTTAAACATGCCCTTTGATCTGACCCGTGGTTAAATCTTAGAGACGATGAACAATAGAAACTGTTTTACCCGCCTTTTTTCTTACTTGTTTATACATTTGACTGAGTAGGATAGGGTCTTTTGACTTGAGCTTATATAATGACTTGGGCCATAGTGTTTGGTTTTGGGCTTAGTTACATAGGTTAAGGATTTTGAATTTATAAAGAACTAAGGCCTGTGTAAGGTTAAGAGACTAGATTTGCAATTTTATGAATTATAAGGAACTGATTTGGAAACTTTGTATTTTTGTCATTTTGTGGTTTGACTTAGGTTGACTGAGATTTGACTTTGTTGACCATTGATAGCATTCTCCCTGCTCTTTGCGTGCTCTTCCATTTTTGTGTTCGTGTTTGTCCGATTTTTTTGTCCGTTTTCTTGTGATTTTTGCAATATCCGCACATACACAATCACAGAGACAAAACAAGCAATATTCAAGCATTTAAAGTACAATTTTGTCTTTTTAGAGTCTATTTTGATATAAAATAGATATGTGTTTTCACACATATCAAAATTCCCCAAACTAAGCGATTGCGTGTCCTCACGCAATTTTATATGCCTTATAACCAAATACCTCAAAACTTCCCTAAACTAAACCTTTGAAAAGTAACAAAGATTTTTGTGGAAAAATTAAGAAATCACAAGTTATAAAACACCCCGCTTCCTATTTTTTCAAAGATTTTTTTATTTTTCATGATTTTTCATAATAATTTCCTAACTACAACTTATTCTTGTGTGACATAATGTAATGTTCTCATTACCTTTTTGGTAACTATTAGGATCACGAAACAAAAAGCACTTAAAAGTGTCTTAAAAAGATGAGTAGCAGGCCCCTTTTTCACTTCATTCTCCAATTACCAAATCCACCCTCTCCTTTTCACTAGCTTCCTCTTGACTTTTAACTATATTCTCAAACAAATTGTCTTGACTAACATCTTCACCCAAACACTCTTTATTAGCTTGATCAAAACAGTCCCCTACTTTCTTATTCTTCACACTAATTCCTTTATTCATTGAATTATCTTTCTTCTTATTCAAATCATTAATTGAATCATGAAAATGAATAGGAATTTTATGTTGCCTCTTAGATGACCGTTGATTATTATCCATTCCAATTGAAAATGGAACAGTAAAATTAGGGTTTCAAACAGAAAAAAAATCAACAAGAATCAAACTATATTCAAGCTACTCAAATAAGGACGTATATAGTGAGCGAAAATAACAGGAATTAACACAAATCAAACATAATTTTTTAAAACTCTATTTTGGCGCCAAAAAACACCATGAACAGAACTTCAAAAAAATTACAGCAAAATTTTTGGGGAAAATGATATCAGTATGCGCGAAAAACATCTGAAACGCATAAAATGTAATTGTTTTAGTGTTTGGAAAGAAATAATGAAGGTTTTTTTTGAGCTTTTCTAGAGGTTTTTACTGATGACTTTATTGGTAGAGGAAAGTAGTTGGAGGAGAGAGAAAAGCTTGGAAAAAGAGCTTCATTTATTGTCCTTTATACTTACTCTTTAAATAACTGTTTTCAAATAATCAAAACTATTAAAATTAAGAGAACTACAAAACCAACACAATAAATCTGATCACAATGATCCTACAGATGAACGAATCTGAAAAAATAAGTTGTTGAATAACTCGGACAATCAAAGTAAAGGAAACCCATATTAGAGACAGTCAACTGATACAAAATGTGAAAATTAAACGGCTGAAATTAGGGGTGTTCACAATTCGGGTAATACCACAAGAACCGCAAAATCGAACCGAATAAAAAAAATCAAACTGAATTTTAAACCGAATTAAATTTGTCAAAACCGAACCGAATTAGATATTCAATTTTCGGTTTGAATATGATTTTAGTAAAATGTCTACCGAACCGAATCGAAAAACAAATTTATATAAATATATATATTTTTTAGGAATATGCTACATCCACAAAAAGACCACAAAGAAAAATCCACAAACATGAGGTGTCATGTTTTGATTTGGTTAATCAAAGATAAGAGAGAGAAATTATTTGAAAAGCCACCAATCAAAAAATGACACCTCATTTTATGGATGTTTTTTTGTGGTTCTTTTGTGAATGTAGCATAGCTCTATTTTTTATATATCTATATACATGAAAATACCTTTAAAATATTTTTTAAAAATAAATAAAACACTTTTTAATCTTGAAATATTTTTTCTTTTGCTAAAAATCTATATGGTTAATTTTCAAAAATTCATAATTTATGTAATTCGGTTTAATTCGAAAATCGAATCGAATTCAATTTGGTTTAATCAATTTGAATGTGGTTTGATTTTTGGTTTGACACAAAAAAAAATTAACTGAACTAACCAAGTCAGAGACGGACCTACATGGATGTCAGGTGTAGCACGTGCCACACTCAATTTTGGGTGGCAAAGTGCATTTTTTTTTCAAAAAGAGTTGTTCTTTCTTATATGCAACCCCGTTATTTGTGTTATTTTCTCTATAATGCAACTTTAACTTAGCTAAAAAAAATTATAAAATGAATTTTTGTGCTTATGATAAGAAAATTTTGTGCAACATCCTCTCGAAAATTCTAATTTCATCTTTAACCGAAAGGAATAAACCGACAGGGCGACAATAATCGAACCGATTAACACCCTAGCTGAAATGTGAAAACTAAGTACGACTCTAATATTGAAACAGCCGAACACAAACATTTCAAATATTTCCAATCATATACTATAACATGAAAATGACTCAACTATTATTGACAGTTAGCGATAAACATATAATATACCTTCACACCGAATTAAGCTGTGTGCGAAAACTAAAAGAAAATATTAAATTTAATACTTTGCAACATGTTCATATTATTTCTTGATAAAAAATATAAAAAATGCCGTCGGCTTGAGCCATAAGCCAGCTGGTTTTGCGTGTGTAGCCGTAGCCAGCGAGTTTTTAGCGTGTTTTGTAATTGTACCCCCTATTCTTCTGCGAAATGTGTTGTTAGGCCCCTTATTTATTACTATTTCTACTTTTCAGTCCTCTATCTTTAAATTTGAATAATTTTATTTGTTGGGTTTATAATGGAAAGGTATCAAATTTGCTATACTAATGAACCCTAGAATGGAAAGGACTAATTACTCCTCTTGGTCATATTATTTTATGCTTTATTACTAATTTATATTTGTCTTAGAAGAAATTTTTGTCATTCAATAAACAACAATTATAAATACCTAGTTTACCCATATTGCCCTTAATTAATCTTATGAGTTTTGTTTTAAGAAAATTTTTCTCAATCACTAAATTTTTTTAAAAAAGAAATTCGTACAAATATGTAACTTAATTATAAGAGCAAACGGTATGGTTGTGAGGGTGCTCGTCCTCGTTTCCGACGTGGCACCTCGCTACCTTTCGCCATCACACCAAGGTGGCTTGCCAAAAGTTCGCTCGGCGGGAAAGTGAGGAGGAAAGAGACAAATGAGTTGTGTTTTTTATCTTTCTTATATCCTTAATCTTTATCTTTTGATTTAAAAATTGGTGTTATTTTGTGATCCTAATGTTTTAAAAAAAGTTTTTAAAAGAAAAATGGTGTTTGCATTTTTTTTCACAGAGATTTTTCGTTTGTTTATTATTTATAAAAATTATATTATACATTTTAAGTCCTTTATGGTTTTTTCTTGTTTGTCATTTTTAGGTTTAAATTTACAATTTTGTTTATAAATTGTGTTTTATATTTTATAAAAAATAAATTTGTAATTTTGTATTTTTATTTTTTGTATGTTTTTTTATGTTTCGTATTGTAATTTTAGTTTAATAACAAGAATTAGTTTATTTGAAAAATGAAAAAGGAAATAAAATTTGGAGTGGGTGGGCCCCATTTTTTTTAACAGCAAATTTTAGAAAAATCAGCAAGGACCTAGCATTACAAAGGATAGTTTAGCCAATTAGACCAACTACAATACATACGCCCTCTATACTTAAGCCAAGAAAAAGAAAATAAACGGATATTATCAAAAATGTCACTTTTTCTTAAGGATTGAGAGTTGAAAGTGACGTTGTTACGATACCGCCAAGTGAACCATAAAGTGGTCACGATAATGACATATAAACGGTGTTTCTTATCACTGGAAACAAGCCATGAGTTCCACCAATTGAGGCAATGGTCGATGGAGTCGAAGATAGGGAAGGAGTCTTCACACCACCTACGAACGATCCTCCAAATGTCTTTGGCGGTGTCACAACTGAAAAAGACATGTTGATTGGATTCCACCATACTATTACACGAAGGACAAGAGATGACCGGGATTTCTATACCTCTACGGGAAAGGTTAAGGCGATGCGAGAGCTTGTCAATCTTTAGACACCACATGAAGTAAAAGCCCGCGAGGGATAGCATTATCCCAAGAAGTCGAGAAATCCAAAGACGGCAGGGTGATATCGTCAATAAGGCGACGAAGAGGAGCCACTGCGAACACACCTTCTTTATCTAGAAACCAAAGACATTTGTCGGTGTCCACTTGGATATTAAGGGGGCTCATGTCGAGAAGCAACTCATTGAGATGTGCTATATTTCGAACACCGAGATTACTAGACCAATTCCATACCCATTGACCATTAGCAATTCGATCCATGATCAAACAATCTTTATCTTGCTTAAGACGAAAGAGCCTGCTGAAACGGTAACAAAAATGAGACAAACAAGCCACATGTCCCCCCTCCACCCCCCCCCCCCATTTTTCCAAAAACAAACCTGAAACCGCAACCTACTTGAAAACGAATGGAGTCTATGGGGAGAATGTTACTTGAATGCATGTAATTAGAGGAACCAACAATTTGAGCCCACAAACCTTTACTGCTACAGCCATTATAACCGAATCCCCCATCAGACCCGTGCAAGGCTTTAATAACATTAACCCATAAAGCACTCGAATTAGAAAATATACGCCAACGCCATTTTTGAAGCAAAGCAAGATTGAAGGCTTTAAGTCTCCTGATATTCAGGCCTCCCTTTTTGAATGAAGCGACAATATTTTGCCATTTAACCCATGCTAGTTTTCTAGAATGGATAGTGCCACCCCAGAAGAAGGCGGCACGCATATTCTCTAAGGACTTTAAAACCATTTTAGGAGCTTTAAAAATGGAGAGATAATAGATACCGAGGCTGCCAAGAATGGATTTAATAAGAGTGAGGCGACCACCAAAAGAAAGCATGATCGCTTTCCAAGTAGAAAGCTTCCCTTTGAATTTATCGATCAACGGTTTCCAATTCGCAGTTAAGGACATATTGCAGCCTATAGGGAGACCAAGGTAACTAAAGGGGAATGAACCCGCGGCACAACCGGTATTAGAAGGTCCCCCCCCATGTGATGGCCTTCTTCAGAAGACACACCAATACCGTAAACAAATTATAACTTGTGTGATGTTTATATTTGAGCCAGAAGGCCTAAATAAAAGACATGGAGACTTCGAATGATATTGCCATGTCATGTTGACTCCAATCCGTAGTGATCATAGACATCAAACGCAAAGAATAAATGGATAAGAGTAAAAATTTGTATGAAACCGACTTTAATACCTCGAATCAAACCTTGATGAGTCGAGTCAAAGATAGCAACATGGAGACCTTCCATAATGATTATGAACAAAAAAGGAGAAAGTGGGTCTCCTTGTCTTAAGCCACGTCTAACATTAAACTCTGATGTGGGGCTGCCGTTAATCAAGACCGATGTCCTAGAAGATTCAAGGTATGCTTTGATCCAAGACCTCCAAGTTAAACCGAAGTCGAGACTATGAAGCATGAAGTCTAAATACTTCCAACTCACCGTATCAAAAGCCTTTTCAAAATCAACTTTGAAGAGCAACATTTTTTTCTTCCTTTTCTTGTACCATTCGATGAGCTCACTAAGAATGAGCGGACAATCTAGAATTTGCCGACCCTTGATGAAGGATGTTTGCTCGTGGCTAATTAATTTATCGATCACAACGGAAAGACGGTTGGCAAGAATCTTCGCGATGATCTTGTAGTGAATGCCGATTAAAGAGATAGGCCGATAATCCTTGATGTGAATTGGGTTGGTAATTTTAGGGATGAGAGTAATGAAGGAAGAGTTGGCACATGATGGCATCTTTTTGGAGTTGAGAAATGCAGAAACGAACTCGAATATGCCTTGCTTAATTATGTCCCAATATCTTTTAAGAAAGGCAAAATTGTAACCATCCGGTCCGGGAGCTTTATCACTACCACAATCCCAAATCGCATTCTTTACTTCATCCATAGTAAGAGAGGCTTCCAAGTAATCACAATCAAACTGATGCAACGTATTTGGAAGAGAAGTAGGAGGGAAAGTAACCGTAGAATCGTTGGCTTGAAACTTCTCTTTAAAGAAATTAAAGAAAGCCTCTTTGATTTGATTGGGATTCGTGATCCAAACACCATCGTGCATGATACCATTAAATCTTCTGGGTTCTACATCATTGATAGTCAAGCCATGCAAAATTTGATGTTTCATCTCCTTCTACGTCCATATGACAGAGCTTTAGGAACTATCCATATCACCAAGATTGACAAGATAATGCATTTCTTGAAGAATTTTGATGCGGTTGTCACAGTCTTCATTAGAAGCAAGGCCAGCCTCAATCTTATCATCAAGAGTTCTTAAATCATTCGTAAGATCTTTTTTTCGAGACTCTTCATTGCTTTTGTTGAGAGCGACCCAATGTTTAATCTTGGGTTTCAAGGCTTTCAATATATCATGTGACATATACTTTCTACCAACAATAGGCTCCACATAATTGTTCACTTCAGTGGTAATGAAATCATCGAAGCCTTGTCTACTAAACCACGAATTGTAAAATTTAAACGGGTGCGGGCCAAAATCACTTTTATTGCAATGAAGGAGGATAAGGGTGTGGTCCGATCACATACGATCTAACGAAGTGATTTTAATGTCTAGAAACAAAGATAAAATTTCTTCAGAGATGAGAAAGAGGTCTAACTTACTTAATTTTGTTCCAAATGAGTGAAGAAGAGGTATTTTGAAGTGGAGGTTGTTAGATAGGTTGCACCCGGTGGGAGCACAAAGAGGAGAAAACATCTCACCATACCAATTGCCTACAGAGAGCTAGGTACCGTGGTGCCATACTTTTAGGGCTGCCGTTAGGAAAAAGTACTGACACGTCAGCAAAAACCCCTATGGCACCAGAATTCCTTTGGCACCACATTTTGTGCCGTATCCCTTGGCACCAGAAAATGTGGTGCCGTATCCGTTGGTCTAATTTTTTTTCAATTACATAAAATAAAACATACACAATAAAACTAAAATAAACTTCATTAAAATAAAAACACATTACATTAAATAAAATAAAAACATTACATAGAAATAAAAAAAAGACATAAAAATTAAAAAAACATAATGTTTACGATAAGCCCTTTGTGGTGGATATAACGCCCGGAGTCATGTTTTTTAGGCATTGATGATAGTCGCGTCGACCGGATCCATCCCGCGTGTGTCGATTTGTAGCACTCGCATGTCCTCAACAATCTTTTGAGAATTGTATAAATTGATTCTCGAGTTTGCCTATCGCTCGATAACCTCTATTTTTGCCTTGCGGTCTAACTCGTATTGTTGTTGAATTTTAGGCTTTATGGAATCATTTTCATCCAAGAGCACATCGTCTCCATCCTCGTTTTATTTTTCTTTTTATTCTTTTAAAGTATATATTTTTTTTGACATATTTTGCCAAGATATTAAGTGTCATTCGTCTACTTTTAAAAGGTCATTCTCATAATATTTTTGTGTCAACCAATAAACGAATCCCATTCTCGTTTATTAAAAGTCGGTCTAATCTTTCTCTATAAACATACATCTTGAGTCTTTTAATTATATCATTTAGATTGTTGTTTTTAAAATAATGTTTGCATGTGTCTATCTTTTAACTTTCTTTTAAAGTGTCATACTCTAGAATTCTAACACCTAAAATGCATGTCTAGTTCCCCGTTAATATCTTGCTATATATATACGTACACTTGTCTACTAACTTTGTTTTGTAGCACACATCCTGTCACACCCCGACAATGGCGAAAACTTGGGAGCACAACATAATGATCAATCATAACACAATATACAATATAGAGAAAACTACAATGCATAAACTTTAAGTGTTACGAAGAGCATCAACCTTGAACAACCTCGATTGATGTCCCAAATCACAATCAAATCCATTAACTCTTACAATTCCAAAAACCCACACAGGGGACCAAATCCAACTTAAACCAAAGCTAAGAACCAAACAAAATAAACAAGCAAAGCTTCACATGAAAAATCCACACGGGATACTTCTAAGCCTGCTATCACCTATCAACAACTTATTCATCTTTCACTTCACCTGAAAATGATACTCAAAAACGTCAACAATAATGTTGGTGAGCTCGTAGGTTTGACCTTAAACCCAAAAGCTGTGCCAATATATCAAAACAGTGGACAATAGTGCAATATGACAGTGAATATATGCAAACAACCCATGACTTAGCATCCCCGCTAATCATGTAACACGACCTGGCAATCTCGCTAGTCAATCACCTTGCCCTAGCATCCCCGCTAGTCAGGTAGCAAAATATGTCACTTATGCACCTAAAAGACCTACCATCTGGAGCACTAGATTAGGGCAGGACCTCACATATACTAGGGTAGGCGTACCTATCTGATCCAATAACCACACATAAAACTGGGTAGGCGTACCCATCTGATCCAAACAATCACACAAATACTGGGATAGGCGTACCCCTCCGATCCAAACAATCATGCAACACATAATATTCACGTAGCAGTCATAAGCACTTATCTTGTCCTAAAAAAACCACATTTCGCACAGTTCAATTCAAAAATAGTTCAAAACACATTTGAGTATGATTTTCCCCCAATGGAAAAACAGTAAAAAAATGGGGCTACGAGAACTCACCTCAACAGCAAATAATGCAAACTGCACAAATCTCAAACTCAATGCACAAATAACATCAACGCAAGCGCACAGCAATACCCGGCCACGACCTAATCATTTATGCCACTTTATTAATGTTTGTACAAAGTTATCCTCAATTCTGTTACGAAAACCTCTTTCATTATCACAAAAACTTTACTCTTTATCTCAAAACCGTTATCTCATAACAAAACCATTATCTTTTACCAAACTCTTTATCCTCATTTCGAAACCTTTATCCAAAAACATGGTTGGGTGGTAATTACGCAAAACGACTCAATGCACTTAGGCTAAGTGCAACATCAACACCGAATACTCAAAACAAATCAAATAATGAAAACAAGACAACCGACTAAACGGTCTAAGAAAATATGACGAGAGATAAGTAGGAGTCCAAAGATCGAAGATAAATGAGTAGATGTTTTTGCAACGTTAAGGTATGTATGTATATATATACATATATATATATATATATACATATATATATACATATATATATACATATATATATATATATTTAAATATATAAATATACATAACAATAATAATATTTTATTATCTTCGTTATATATATATACATATATATATATACATATATATATACATATATATATATATATATATATATATATATATATATATATATATATATATATATATAATTACGTAAATATACATAATAATAATAGTAATAATAATTTATTATCTCGTCTCTATATCGGGCTTAACGGGGTAAGTATAAAATCTTTATCATCTTTGCGTGTTCGTGTTCAATCGTTTACTCTTAACTCTTATTTACAAAAATTACCCTTTTTATCCTTTAG
>BQNB010175172.1:0-13187 GCA_026074375.1 Tanacetum coccineum
TTTCCTAGTCGGCCGAGAACCCCACTCCATGAGGAGGTGGGAGACTTTGCTTGCATGCCAAGTTAAGAGGTGTATATAAGGAGGTCTTAGGGTCTTTGAGAGCTCATAACTTAAAACCTTAAAAACCCTAAAAATCCCTTTGTCTCTCCTCTTATGTTCGACCGAACCCACAACCCACAAAAGGGTTTCGGTTTTTGCTTCTACCCTTTAGGGTTTCGGTTTGCGATTTAACACCACTACCATGGTGGTTTTCTTCGTGTGTTGATTGATTCAAAGACGAAGTGATCATTTGGTTAAACACTACCAGTTCTAGCATACACGTTGTTTGCTAAGAACGTATTATGTGTGTAAACTTAGAGGGATTATTCTTTTGATCTTTAGTGGTTTCGCGTGGTGGCTTACTATTGTGTTTATTCAAGGCGGCGTTTGTTAATCGTTAAAAGGTACGCAAGTTCTTGAACTCTTGTTAATTATAAGTTCTACACGTGTTTGATTTGTCTTGTTGGCACTGGTTCATAAGATAATAACCTCATTAAATTGCAACTTTGAAAAATCCCTATTATCAATAGATGTAAATGTCATTAGTAATGGAAAAAGAAAACATTTAGATGAAGAAAGTTCCTCGAGATTGTGGCATAAACGTCTTGGTCACATATCTAAAGATAGAATGCAATGTCTTATAAAGGAAGGAATTCTTCATCATCTAGATTTTTTAGATTTTAATCAATGTGTTGAATGTATTAAAGGGAAATTTGTTAAAACTATTAAGAAAGGATCCACAAGAAGTAAACATCTTCTTGAAATTATTCATACAGATATTTGTGGACCTTTTATAATTGACATAGGTGGACATAAGTATTTTATTATGTTTATTGATGATTATTCTCGTTACACTTATGTTTACTTGATAAAAGAAAAATCTGAATCTCTTGATGTATTTAAAATCTTTAAATGATAACTAACTAAACCGTAAGATCAAAATAGTGAGATCGGATAGGGGCGGAGAGTATTATGGTAAACACTCTGATCTTGGTCAAAGCCTCGGGCCATTTGCTTTATATTGTCAAGAAAATGGAATTGTTAATCAGTTTACTATGCCATATACACCACAACAAAATGGTGTTGCAGAAAGGCGAAATCGCACCCTAATGGATATGGTGCGAAGTATTATTTGTAATTATATTCTTCCAGAGTTTTTATGGACTGAGGCATTGAAAACCGCAACTCATATACTTAATAGGGTCCCTTCTAAGTCTGTCCCGAAAACGCCATTTGAGCTTTGGACAGGTAGGGCACCTAGCTTACGTCATTTAAAGATATGGGGTTGTCCGACTAAAGGAAAAAAATTTCAATCCTCAATCAAAGAAACTCGATTCAAGAACCATTAGTTGTTATTTTATTTGATACCCAGAATGATCTAAAGGGTATCAGTTCTATTGCCCTAATCACACCACTCGAATTATCGAAACAAGGAATGCTGAATTTCTTGAAAATGGTAAAATCAGTGGGAGTGGTGAAAGAAGCATCGACTTGAATAAAAAATTAATAGATGTTCCCAATCAAGAGTTATCAATTCCATTATATATGGATAACTCAACAACCGTAACTTCTGATGAGGTTGTTGATATTCCTGTAGTCGATGCACCACCACACGATGAAAACCCAATTCCACCTATTGTTCAGCAACCATTATAAAGGTCTGAAAGGACCAGAAGACATGTTGTTCACGATGACTTCATAACCTATTTAAATGGGGATGACTATGACTTAGGTAATGTTGAAGATCCCATATTTAATTACGAGGCCATTAATAGTAACTAGTCAACTCAGTGGCTTGAAGCCATGAATGATGAGTTGAAATCAATGCAAATTAATGATGTTTGGGAACTTGCAGAATTACCAAATGGTGTAAAACAAAATTAGACCAGAAAGGAAACATCGAAAGATTTAAAGCACGTTTGGTTGCTAAAGGCTACAGTCAAAAGGAAGGGATTGACTATAATGAAACCTTTTCTCCTGTTTCGAGAAAGGACTCCTTAAGAATATTCATGGCCTTAGTAGCTCATTATGATTTAGAGCTACATCAAATGGATGTTAAAACTGCATTCCTTAATGGTGACTTGCATGAAGATGTATATATGATACAACTAGAAGGGTTTATGGTTGAAGGCAAAGAACATATGGTTTGCAAGTTAAAGAGATCCATATATGGGTTAAAGCAAGCTTCTCGACAATGGTATATGAAATTTCATGAAGTTATGAGTAAATTTCAGTTCAAGAAAAAAGTAGTGGATCAATGTATATACCTTAAGTTTGAGTGGGAGTAAATTTGTCATACTTGCATTATATGTCGATGACATTATTCTAGCGAGTAATGACTTAAATATGTTGTATGAGACTAAAATGTTTCTTTCAGAAAATTTTGAAATGAAAAATCTTAGGGAAACCTCTTTTGTAATTGCCATTGAAATATACCGAGATAGGTCTCGTGGGATATTAGGCTTGTCCCAAAGGGCTTATATCAACAAAATCCTTAAGAAATACATAATGCAAAATTTCTCTCCAACTGTTGCCCCTGTTGTTAAGGGTGACAAATTTGATGCATACCAGTGTCCTAAGAATAAGCGGGAACAAGAAGAGATGGGAATTAAATCTTATGCTTCTGTAGTTGGAAGCCTTACGTATGCTCAAGTATGTACACACCCTGATATTGCATTACATAACAGAGCATGTCTTGGACGTTAACAGGTCAAAATCCAAGGGAAAGGAACATTGGAAAGTAGCTAAAAAAGTTTTGCGATATCTTCAAGGCATTAAAAACTCAATGTTGACTTACCAAAAAAACGAATAACACTAGCAGATCCTAGGTTACTCATATGGGGGGGGGGGGGGGGGGGGGGGGGGAAGATTCCTATTTACTAATGTAATGGACTCTTCAAGATCCACATTAGGGTATGCACCAAAGACTTTATAGTCTTTTAAACGAGAGATCGCTATATCATAGAGATGTTATAAAGGCATAGAACTCACTACAACTTTTCCACTATGATGTATGAATATATGCTGGGCATGCCATCACGCAAATTAAGTCACACCATATTATTAGAGGAAATCTAATTTATTGGACTAAAGGTAGTATGACTCTAACTTAGTGCCCATCAGAGACTAAATTCTTATAATATTTTCATCAAAAAAAGTCGTAAAAAGATTCAAAGGTTGGTGGGATCCAAAAACAAAAAGTAGACCGTGTCACCAGTCAACAACACCCAAATTGCCTCACAAAATGCAAAATCAATCACAAACCACACAACAATATACAGGAGTAGGTTCAGCACTAGTTCAACAAAAGCTGGTTTATATCCTCGAGGACTAAGACTCTATAATGTTCGAGAGAAAGGTTGAAAACAATAATCATTGTCATAGAGAAATAAAAAGCACACATGATATGAAGGCGGATCCCCTTACAAAGGTTAACACACCCAAGGCTCTTTTTAGAGGCATGTTTCTGGTATGAAGGATTTTATGAAATAAAAGCCACAATTAAGGGATTTTTTGTTTTTTTTTTTCACGTTATTTAAAGTTTTCTATTTCTCTAGTTTGCGCACATTATATTGAGATATTATGAACAAACGATTATTTTGGATCATTTTGAATGGATTTATTTTATTACCATTTTCGTATTTTCCGTTCATATACATTATGGATTATGATCATGATCATGTAGAAAAGCTAATAGTATAATTAGTAGGGGTCCCGTGTTAATAGCGATGCTAGTGACTATGTTAGTTTGCGTTAGTGATTCTACATGATTGTGTTGAAGTTATGAAATCAACTTGGCCAATTTAATGTTGGAGGGCAAGGAGTGTAAAATATAATTATTAATCCAAAGGAGCGCAAGATGTGAGCATATTTCATAGAATATTATGGCCTTAATCTATTTACGTCTAATATATTTGTACATAACGTGGTTGATTTATTTTGGTAATAATTAATTGATTACCATAATGTGGCTCTTAAATCTTGATGAGAGATTTGACTAAATAGAGATTATATTATGTATCATAATTTTTACTTAATATGGAGTTGATCCCTACTCAATCTCTCACTATAAATAGGAGATTAATTCTACCCCATAACACACACAAATTTTCATCATCTTGTGAGAGGATTCTGTAGAAGATCAAAGTTCCACCAAGTGTTTCATGGCGTTCTCTTCTCTCAACTCAAGTAAGTCTTTCTTTTATGTTTATCGAATCATTGTTCTTATTATATACACATGATTTGAGATTAAATACAACATGTGACATCAAAGTGAATGATCAAATCATGTTTTTTTTATTTATTAATACGTGACTTTTGTTGTTGCATATTACGTTGATCTATTGCATGGATATTTAATTATTTTTATATGATGATACATTAAAGACATGATCCATGTAACAAAAGGTTTTTAATATTATGTTGCTCCCTTTGCGTAGGTATAAACTTTTATTAACTACACCTGGAAATTACCTAAAATATATTCTCATGTCTTTAAATTTGTCCCTTAATTACATCTCTCTTCGTCCCGTTATCAAATTAAACACTCCATATCATAAAAACAAAATTCGTTAATTTCAAATCGATCAAAAATTCTAATATAACTAGAAACATGTATTGGTTATCATTTTAGGACCAATCTCATGTGTGGGTTAAAAGTGTATAACAAATAATAAAACCAACATCTGAAAAACATACAATTACAATGGACAGTGAAATTGATATTGAATGGCATAAAAAGGTCCATATTATGATTTGCTATACCGTTTGGAAGTAATGTGCTTATTGGTCAAAAAATACAAAATTATTTTATTTATGTATATTTGTCTTAAGTGTAAGGTATCATTTATCTCTATATGCATATTTCTGTTGTGATTTAGAAAAAACAATTAAACTTGTTGAAAAGGTATGTTTGTACTTATATAATATTTTAACAATTGGCAGATTGATATTACAAAATTGCATTTTGTTGGCTATTATAGTATATTTATTTTTATATCTAATATATTGTAGTAAATAATAAGCAATTGAATAAGACTATTTTGTCTTATGAAAAAATAATATTAAAATTCTAGTAGTGTCTACATTGTCATTTCACAATAAAAATTCAAATTCGAAATTTAATTGGGTAAGGAACACCAATCACTCTTATGGCAGAAACTAACTTGTGAAATATTTTGAAAAAAAAAACTTGCTTGTGCATATAAATATTTTATAAGCCTTTAAATATGGTATCTCCACTAATTTAGGCAGCTCGTTTATTTTAATCTTATAAAATCAGCTACCAAAAAGTTTCTCAAATTGTTAGTCATATTATTCAAAAAGAAATTTGATCTTGTAAGGATGTTTCTTCCATATTATCACACATTAAATAAGCTAGGAAATAAGGTGTGCAAGAGAGGTGAATGACAAGAATAAGCTAGAAAGTAAAAGGTTGTTTCTTGATATGAATGATAAGCAAAATAAACACCTAGTTCTCTCTACCTTACAAAAACATGAGACTTGTCAAACCTTTCAACCAACTAGAATGACACATCAAAATGAGGGAAGGAGGCTTCCTTTTATAATGTAAGGAGCCTCTTACACTTTACCCTATTGGTCGTGTGGGATAAATCACATTCTCATACAATATTAGATTAGGAATCTAGTAACGATATTTCTAGACTGTTACAACTTACAATGTTCGTAAACATAAAATGACCATCACTTCAACGTAGGCTAACAATCTCCCCCTAAGGGGTGGTCATTGCACATAAGACTCTACTCTGTTGATGTCATAAATCTTAGAACCTTGTAGCAGTGAGCATTCCTTCATAGTTTTTTTTTATGCTTTGTGATCTTGGATCTTTTATCTTTAACATGCTTTTCTTTGTCTTTAGCCTTGATTCAATCATTGATACTATGACAGGAACGTATTCTTAACCAACATACTCATACTTTGACATCACTTAAAAGCTAACAATCTCCCTTAGTATAGGCCTTTTGACTTGAGCCACTTGCACTCATATACTTGATGTCTTTGAAGGAGTTCTTTGACTATCAGAGTTGCGGAAGTGTATATTTTGATGTTTTGAGCTTTCTTTAATTCTTGATCGATGTCTTGAATATGTGAAGGTCCTGGATAAACTGGATGGATCTTTGTCAGCCTATAAAGGATGATAGCCAGGATGTATAAATACAAATGACTATGTAGAAACAATGACTATGAATACTATGTGTTAATGCGGAATCTTAACACAGGTACTAAGAAGAGCAGGAGGTTTCAAAACGAAAAATGCGACTTTTGATGTTGGTTGCAAAGCACTTCGTAACTGCTTATTTGCGTTTGGAACCTGGATAATCCAGATAAAGAGGAGTTAACAACGCACTCCCAACACCCCTTTCCCCCTTAGGTAGTACGCTATTTTTTGAGAAAGGATATCAATATTAGTGAGTTAACATCCCAACCATAACAACACAAAACATATTTGATAAATTTAAATACTTTTGTATCTTAAGTACATATAAAAGAGATTGATATCTCTTTCCTATTAATTATTTAAGTAATACATATTTATATGCACATTGTACAAGCTATCTATGCTATATATTTAAGTAATACATATATTTAGGTAATATATATTTTTATGCACATTGTACAACTAATAAGGCACGGTCCGGTTAAGAACTTGAATTTAATGTTGTTATTATGATCATCTCCACTATTAATTTAATAGAAAAATGTTCAAAAATAATTAAACTATATACCATTGAAGTCCAAAAATTAATATGAAATAGTTTGCGATAAAACTATTCCCTAAAATTTTCGTCATACGTAAATTTGTTATCACAAAAAAAATAAATGTAACGAAAATACGCATCAGCCAAGAATATTGATTACCGGTAACCCTGCTAGTAATTATGGTGCTAATACAATTCATTTTTAACAAAAAAAAAGACGACTTTTTCACACTAATATGTGTGAACATGTTTACATACAACCATATGAGTTAATCGAATAAATCGTCATCGTAGTTTGTTGGGTTTAACGAAATTAGTCCCTAGAAACTTTTTTAACGAATCTTCTCCATACGGTTTTAACCTGTATCGGGTTTGATCCCTTGACCACTAGTTCGGTTAATTTGACTATTAAATGCTTATTTGGTGAAGTAATATGACGAAACCACCCTCTTGTTATTACACTCTATTACATTTGTCGACTTGGTTATACCCAGGGTTCTAAATAGCGCCGCTATAGCGGCGCCATAGCGCGAGACGTAGCCTCCACGTTACGAAACAGGCCAAGGCATTTGACCACATTTCAAGTATAAACTTGGGTTGGTCCAAACCTGAACCGGTTTAACTTACTTTCATTTGGAAGCGGCATTCATTGATCTTTTTGCTTTCAAGTTTTTTATTATCCAAATTTAAATCTTTGCAAGATGTTGCAGAGTGGTTGACCATGTGTGATCAAATTTTGTCTCGCAGGATGTTGGAGTTTGGTTAGAGAAAATAAAGCTTGACGGGTATCGCTAAACGTTCAAAGTGGTGTAAATGGTATGGTATGTCCATGTTATACTCCTATACATTTGAGGAAGGTATTTTAACAGCCCAAGATTTTCTGCTTTTCATACGCGTCCTGCTGTGAAAATCTTACACTACAGTGAAAATGAAGTGAAACGATCCTCTAATCATCATGTTATAGCTTATGAATTATGCATAAATTATTGTTCATTATTACTGTGAGTAGGGCTGACGTTTAGCCGCTAATGAGAAATTCACCCTTT
The DNA here is from genome assembly GCA_026074375.1 of Tanacetum coccineum. Classification (NCBI taxonomy): domain Eukaryota; kingdom Viridiplantae; phylum Streptophyta; class Magnoliopsida; order Asterales; family Asteraceae; genus Tanacetum; species Tanacetum coccineum. Next base: position 7,806 of record BQNB010175172.1, read on the forward strand.
TTACTTTTCCATTATGCAACATATAACACACGTAACTTTTTTTTAACTGAATGATAATCTTAGCAGTGTGACTTACCAGACTGAAAGTTCAACTATTGGCAGGAAGGAGGGTGTCAACCCACCCATAAAAAAATTGGCTATTGAACAGATCTATTGACAACATCTTGGATGCATCTGGAAAAGCTAATGCTAAGATATGAAACAGACATGTGCTGTTGGGCAAAGGTTCATGATCAAGTGGTATGCACTTTTATCTCATTTGTCTTCTCGCAAAGACGAAAGCATGCAGTGAAGTACATCCAAAAGGTATGTTTTTTGTCACTTTATTTAATGCCCACAATTTATTTCCAAAGGTTCCCTAGGTCAACACACAAGTCAAACATATTCTAACTGGGTACAACAATGTGTACATATAGGTTGTGAATTCATATCACTCTATATGAGTCATATAGACTATTTCAAATGCTTTGCCGCAATTAAGTAAATTTAGGACTCTGCATAGATTTTACATAAAAGAGAATCTATTTGCTGTTCTTCTTGAAAAGTAATAGATTGTGCCAAAGAATTTTCTTTAAACCTCCAAAAGCTCTCAGCGTAGACAGTTAACTATTGGGTTATTTTATGGGGTGTTTGGATTAGCTACTTTGGAAGAGCTTAAGCGGCTAAAAATACATTTTTTTCCAATGCATAAACGATGTCCTCAAATAGAAGCTTATACTTTTTAGGGTGATTGTGTTTTTTGAAGATGAACCAATTTTGGTATTCAGAGAATTTGATCATACACAACGATCAAGGGGTATTTAATCTGGACAATTGAGCCACTCTCTTTTTGACAGTTTAAAGCAACCGGAACGAAAATGTGTGTTGATCTTTACTCAAAAAGTAGTTTCGATTATTAAATACAAACGAGTATTTTTCTTTTTCCAGTCTCTGCGAGTACTTCTAATTTTTATGTTCCTGAACCATAGGCCTATTGGTTTGATCGAGCTAGAGAGAGACATGACATAATGTCTTCAAATTATCTGATTGTTTGCGTGCAGGTACGGGAAAATATAGAAGACTTGCTGCTGCACACAAGGTTCCATATAGATCATAACCAGGGCGGTGTACTACTATCGGAATTTTGATAGAGAGTATGAGAAGGCAGGGCTGAAATACATTTATTGGAGGTAATAGAAATCACAATACATTTGTTCTGGAATTGTGCATCATATTGTTTAATCTGAATATCGGATGTAAATGGGTAAATTCTTAGGCATTCTAAAGAGAGAGACCACGCTATCCGTGAAAATTATGATGTAACTTTCCTTTAGAAGTCTCAAACTATATTGGTCCCTTTATAGGACGTGAATAGACTGGCCTTGCGTTTGTAAACTGATGAACTTCCGATATAATTAATCAATTAAATGTTTTATCATGTCCAGGAGTGCGGTGCCAAGATGGGGATAATATTGTAATTTGCATACGAGCATGTAAGGCCATTGGAACCGATTTATGCGGCACCACTGAACATGCTCAGGAAGTACATGTGGGTTGTTCCGTACTCGCTTGCTAAAAACATACACCGGGCTCAGTTGCCATCTATAGACACGTATCTATATGGAGGGTATTAATTAACAGAAATTTTTACTTCTAGCCTCATGTTTTTTCTTTCTTTTAAAAGAAAAAGAATTGTATCTACAAGCGTGCTTAATTCTTGCGAACCCTGTAATGGACCATTGGAACCGATAAAAGCGCACATCTACCTGAGCAGGCTCAGGAAGTAACATTTGGGTTGTTTCGTTTCTGCTTGCTAAAAACATACACCGGCTCAGGTTGCCTCTAAGACACGTATCTTATATGGAGGTATTAATTAATGAATTTTTTTTACCTTCTAGCCTCCAATGTTTCCCTGTTCTTAAATAGACAAAAGAAATTGAGTGCAACAAGCGTGCTTTAATATTTCTTGCAAACTTTGCTATATGAACATGAATTTATGCTTTAGGAATAATTAAGGCCTTTCGTCCGGAAGTTTGTGACTTACTTGCTTATGGGGGGTGTTTGATTGAAAGTCAAAACGGATCTTTGCTTTTAAAGTGACCATAGTGAAATTTAGTTCCACTCGATTAGGGTCATTATTACTTGCAAATACTTTAAACAAGCTGCCAAACACTCAAATCACAACTTGAGATAACAGACACAGATCCAAACCAAACGGCTATCTTGCAACGAGTGATGTTAGGCTTATTATCTGATTAGGTTTGTAACTTTTTGACTTTAATGTTATCAGATATAAGATTCAAGAGACTCTACGACTTCAATTGTTTATCCATTAAGGACAAACCACATTTGATTTGAATCACACTCCAATAACTGCAAGATTCAACGGATACATTTCAAAGTTACATCAATACACACAACCACACAACAATATTGTTATTACCCCTTAATTACTAATCAGTCATTGGGTTATTTTTAATTCATTGTAAGATGTTTATGTAAGAAAAAGTTCAAATTCCTGAATAGATTGGCAAAACCCAGCAGACCCACTTTGACCCATACCCAAGTGACAATTTAAAGATGAACGCATTTTGCCCATTACTCAGCCTGTGCATCTTGCCACCTCCAACGCATGCCAAACACTCAACATTTCTGTAGCATACGCTTGACATCTTCAGCATCCATAATATCAGTTTAAAAAAAACATATATGTTGAGTGTTAATGTTGTTTGGGGAAATTAAAAGGTTGATGTGTGTCATTGTCATGTGTTCATCATTCATTCAAATAGCTTATGTTTAATATATGTATGTGGAAGTAGTGCCCACATCGAAGTGGTGCAAGTCCTTCACTATACTTGAAAGGGTTTTATTATTAAGCCATGCAAAAGAGTGTTTGATTTCCACATACTAAACCTAATTAGTATAGTACAACAATATACCAATCGATAAACTAAATGACTACTGCATATGAGGAGTGGTAACATGTAAGATCCCCTTTCGACCCATTTACCATCATTAATCGATGCAAGTAAGATGCCGCTTTAAGACATATTGTAAGCTTTGTTCAGTACCCAATTTTTACAAGTTTATTAGATGAGCATTTGTTAAAGAGAGAAGCATTCGGTTAATCAAAACCCAAAAGGCAGGTAATAAAGAACTTTTCGTACCAATTATTCTTTATGTAACTGATGCTAAAGGGCTGTTTGGATTACCTTAGTTTACCCGTTTATCGGCTACCTGAATCATATAGTTACTATTTCATAATTTGTTCTAAAGGAAGCAAATAGTATACATGAAAATACTTGCACAACATTTGGTTCATGTATAACGCCATCTAAGTATCTTTACTTGGTAATATTTTTTGAAGTTTTTTTATTTAAACATTAATGCAACCTATATTTTTAAAATCTACTTAACCGACCTTTCAATAAAGTAAGTATTATAAAAAATATGGATGCCTTATCATAGCACTTGACAATAAACAACAAACATAGGTAAACAACTACAGTTGAATAGTGATGTGGTTCAAAACAATTAGCCGACTGAATCAACATAAAAAAAGCAACAACGAAAGGGAATTACTCATAGAGGTTACAAAAGATATGAACATTTCTGTGTGATAAAGTTTATAAAATTATTCCTTTTACGAACGCAGGTTCAGGTAGCAATCTGGGAAGAACCACATAATCAGGACTCATATTTGGTGGTTCGCTGCACTATATCGAAGGATCAAATGTATAAAAGGATCTGGACATAGTACGTTTTAGTATCACATATGATGGAGCTTGCGAAGGCAAACTCGACTTATAGAGTATGGCCTAATAAGCGATGTCGGGGAGGTTTTGGTGCCGTTTACCTAAGGCAGAGCTTAGGGTGGCAAATTCTTACTTACATGTTTAAAGAACTTTTCTATTTTTATAATCTAAAAACTATCATAACATTTGCTAGACATCGCTTACATAGTCCATCTCTATTCGATGTATACACAACTCATCAGATTTTTTGGTTTACTTTATAATACCTTATGCATGAATCTAATGATTCTAAAAATGTATTGTCTTGAGAGAAGATGATTTGGTGTAAATTGTGTTTAAAAGATGCAATAAAATGGCAAGCTATCAAAAAACAATTTCTGGCACAATCCAATTTGAATGTTATTGGATATTTGTTTTTATAATTTATAGCTCTAAGCATTTAGTGATTTTAGTTATAAAGATGTGAATGAAACGCTATATACGAAACGCACCGCGGCGAAGCGCGGCACCAAAACCTTGTTATTATTAAAAATAATACTAAATTTTATTATTATAATAATAATAATAATTTATTTATTTCTTTTTCAACTTTTTCTTTATCTTTTTCCCTACTCACCATTTATAACAAAGCCGGTTTCAAAGGAGTGCAGCATGTGCATTAGCATAAGGCCACCACCATAGAATGGCCACCAAAAGTCCACCTTAATTATGTATGTGTTTGACTGACATTTATTATTGGCTTATGTTATATGTATCCCCCGGTTTTTTTGCGTTTTTTTTTAATTTTATTTTTTTTGTATTTTTATAATTTTTTATATGTTATAAAACTGTGACACGAAAAAAACGGAACGAAAAATATAAAGTTTAACATGTCAAAAGTATGAAACTGTCGGGGTACAAAAGGAATCTTTTGTACCTTTTGGCACTATTTAGTGGGCCACGGGGGGTACCAATAGGGGTACCCTTATTATTTTGTTAGTATTAGGATAAAATATACGTGAGTAGCAATGTAGCATCCGTGAATTAAACAATTAATCTTCTTTCATGAGTGGATAGTCAATTATGATGCTTGTAACTAGGTTATACGTTTCGTTTTAGTATCATTATTTATATATTTTTGGATGCTAAGTAACAATTTTTACGTATTACGTACTAATGCATATATTTATTTCTCGTTTTTCTATGGAACATTATTTTGCACGTCTATAACAATCTATCTCATAATATACTTCACGTTACGAGATTCGAACCAACAAACTCTTCACTTTCAATGAGGGCCTCAGTGTCGTCATTACACTGGGCCACCAAAATCCATGAGCCAGGCCTGATTTATAACCTTTTATCTTCAACATTTTTCGTATTCATTATACATATATACTATGAATGGGATAAAACGCTGCCGTTTTGGCAGCGTTGCTACAGTGCCCGAAATATTGGTCTCCCATTTTTGGGCTGGCCCATTTAGACTTTTTTTTTTGTAGGCAATGTAAAAAAAACCGCTCGGCATAAAATAGAAAAAAAAACTAAAAAAAATATTGACTTATTTAGATAAAAAAATACTCGCGACATAGGCCCAACACATAAGCCCATATAAAAAAAACAAACTATTAAACATGAGACCGAAAAAATAAACCCGCACAAATAAAAA
>BQNB010175174.1:0-13187 GCA_026074375.1 Tanacetum coccineum
TTTTGGAGCACCTTGAATTTCTTGCTCAAACACTCTAAGGTTATTGTATAAATCATCAATAGATAAATTGTCAATCTCTGGATTAGTTCTCATTGTCATTGCCAGATTGGACCATGTTGGGGGCAAAGATCTGAGAAACTTATGATTTGCATCTTCAATTGATAGTAGCTGTTGAAATCTGTCATATCCCTTTTTTAACCCTTCTGAATTGGATATTTTAAATGCTTCAAACTGTTGTTTGAAAATAGCCTTCTGCATTTTCTTTGAATTAGCATTACCACCAAACCTAGTTCTGATGGCTTCCCAGATCTATTTTGCATCATCCATTCCATGAAACCTTCTCATATGCTCCTTGGGAATGGTCATCAGCAGGATATTCTTAGCCTTCCTTTCCTTTTCAACAGCAGTTACTGGTGAAAGTATTCGAACAATACCATCCTTTCCAGTTGAAATTCTTTTCTTGGAGTTTCCATTCTGAATTACTTTCCATACTTCATTATCAATGTACTCAAGATAATGCTCCATCTCCATAGCCCATATATCATACTCCTCCTTCTTCAGAATTGGGAGTTTGATATTTGAGATAGCAGTTGTTTGAGGAATCACCTGTTGTTGTTGTTTAGGTGCAGCACCAGTGTCTGATGCATCTTCATGGTTTGATTCTTCATCATCACTGAGATGTTGAGGAATTAATCATTAGCAGGTTGAGACATTTTGTAAAGAATTATAGGAGAGTGTTTGTTTGTGGTTCTAGTGATTCTTCTTACTCAGAGTCCCTCCAATGGCTCTGATACCACTTGTAGGTCTTCTGTTTAGATCTATATAGCCTTTGTAAGACAATAGCTAACTTGAATAAATCCAAATCAACTATGTGAGAGACACTGACTATGAATATCAAGTGTTAATGCGGAATCTTAACACAAGAATTAAGAAGAACAATAATACTAATTTTGCTATTGATTTCTATTAAGCTTCAATGCTTCTATTTGATATATAAAACTCTATGTCGTAGGGTTCCTTTTATACACCAAGGAAACCCTAGAAGGCTTTACAAAACGTGTGAAAGGATAATGCATATCCTTTCCTAAGATATCTCCTAAGATATCTCTAAGATAACTATTACTATTCTGTTATATAAACAGACTTAACTAAATACGACCAGTACTAACTATAGTACTGCTATTCTACCAGTACTAACTTCAGTACTGCCAGACTTAACTTAATACTGCCAGATTAACTTAGTACTGCCCTAACAACTAATACTACCAGACTTAACTGTTTATACTACCAATCAATAAGTCTTGTTATAATTAAATTTCCAACACCTATCAACTATTGTTAGAACAATTCCTCGTCCATAGACGGATCAACCACTTGCCAGATGGATTTTATAGTAGTGCAAGCATCCACAGAGTTATATATGTCATTTGGAATAGAGATTAAAATCAAATTCATTGCTTCAATCTTGGCTTCACAGTGTTTCAAATCATCTCCTCTTAAATCCTCTTCTTTCTGCATCCTTGGTGATTTAGTGTCAGAAGGAGTGAAAACTCTAAACTCATACAGACCTTCATCATTTGCCTTGTTAAGCCACTTTCTATTTTCTCTCTTTCAATTGAGATATCTTCTAAACCGACTTGCCCATGGTATATAGCTACCTCTTTCAAGCATCGGAGTTCTAGTCTTAGAGCCGGCATCAGCAAGAGATTGTTGATGTGTATTAGACGTCGACATGTCTTGTGACTCAAAGATTGGATCTTTGTAGACGAAAAAGAGTTCTATTCGTGATATGTGTTTCACACCTTTGTCAAATTTCGAAAGACCTTTTACTAGTCCTTTAATCAATTTCAATTTCAGCCAAAATAGTCGCATATAATCAAATTCAAAAATAGTTCTCGACAAAACTATAATCAATATGGAACGCGAATCTCGAATAGTATGATCTCGACAAAGCTAAAATCAATTTTAGAAACACTCTCAAACATTATAGATCTCGACAACCAATAATCTAAATTAGGAACTTTTCCCTTTATTTTGATCTACACTTTTAAAATGCGCGTTCAATCAAAATTTCGTCTTACACACTACGATAAAACTGTAATGGTGTCAAATTTGATTAAACACTAAGTTCTAAGTAATTCTGAAAATAAACTCTCACAAATTCAATGAAACTGAAAATGTGTATTTGCCTTGTGAAATTCGAAAATGTTCACAATTCTGATAAAACCAAAATTAATGAGCACTTCATAATTCACACCTCAAAAAAATCAAAATCAAAATTTGACGTTTTCCCAGTTTCCACAATTTCGATAAAACTAAAATTGATACAAGTATCAAATATTTTCCGAAAATGATGTTCCTAACACAAATTTCGATATAACCAAAAATTCGTGTATCTATTACAATTTTTATCACCTTTCTGAAAATGATACTCAATCCTAAAACGTGTGAATCTATTACAATTCAACAAATAAAATCGAATATGAGAAACAAACACCTATTATACCATTTTCGATAAAACCAAAAATGAGCATAACTATTACAACTCGAATCACACAACACTAAAGACTACCGAAAAGTGATCAAAACTCGATAAACACATCGAATATGTAGAAATCCTCAAGTTATCGTATCGAAATTGCTCTAACCACAGGAAAACGATCACGTCTTGGCAATAATGTTGTCGAAAACAAGTGTAACAAGAAGATATGATGTCAAAATTGCTCCAAATGATCACAACGTCACTCGAATAAACCCAATTTACTCTCGTCAATCGCAATAACGCAACAAACACAAACACGAACACTATTAATCTCTAATGGCGTATGATACCACTTGTTAAGTCTTGATTTAGTTTGAATCACATGATATTGAATGATATAGGATAAAGAGAATTAAGAGAGGAAGACATGTATTTTACAATTTCCAAATTTTATAAGAAAAGGGAAAAAGGGAGGGAAAAGAGTTTGTTACAAGCCTTAACCACCTAATAATGATTAGGTGGCTATTTATAGGAGAGGGAGGTTAGCTTCCCTTCTTTTATTTTCCAAATTTTGCTATTTATTCCCTATTCTTTAGTAAATATGCTATTTTTCACTTTTAGCATATTAAACCTTATTACAAACTACATTCTACTAAGTAAAATAAAGTCTAAACACTAATATTAAATAAAACCACTTAAAGTATCATAATCGACACTTTTATGATCCTAACAGAATGCTTATTTTTAAAAAGAACCAACCACAAAGCTAAAACATTTTTCAAAAACCAGTTGGGTTTCATATAATTTTGTGCACCAAAACTAAACCAATTGGACCAGTCATTTGAACACACTAAATTTTATTTATGAAGCTATGTAAGATACACCTAAAGTCAGACTTTGCGATTTTGTTTGGTATTCGTTTAGTATTACCAGCTTATTTCACGCGGGGTTTAAGAGATTTCACTTTGCAGATAGATGGAACGGGTTTTTTTTGCAAGATCATAGACGGCGCATACGAAGATGATAAGCCATAGATAACAGGGAAGATGGTTATTGCTCTTGAGATTGAAGTAGAATATCAATCTGTTCATCCCTAATTTTCCAAAGAACCAGGGCTGCAGATTTTTAGCTCGAATTGTATAAGCAACCAGGCTCATGATGTGCGGTCGTCGTAGGACTTCTACACGAAGTTTTACAACTCCCTAGGCAGAGCACCTAATCGTTATAGTAGTAGTATAGGCAAGACTCGGGGGGTTGTTATCGTTCACTCGAGGAATGGGTTGGGAAGGCTTGATCACGGTCTAACAAAATTCTAAGGGTTGAGAGAAAATTATTTTTGTATTTTTATATTTTATGGAAAGCAAGTAAATCATATAATTGAGAGGTTGGTTTGGTTTTAGCTATTAAACTAAATAACAATCTAAACTAATGGTAATAACAATAAGATAAAAGACTATGTTTATTTAATCATGTATTACTCCCTAGATTGCTTCTTCTAGTGTTGTTGCCTTGTCACCCTTGTGATGATCTGTGTAATTATTTCCTAAGTCATGAACGAATTACAAGAAACTGCCGTCTACTTAGTATTCCGCTAGAGCAACACACAAGTAAGGTAGTATGAAGACTATTACAAGGCCCCTAGGGGTACACTAAGTGCATGTGAAATACATTAAAAGTGGATCAGCCATATTAGGGGGAAAGGTAGTATGAAGACTGTTACCCGATGGTATCCTTTCTACATAATTACGTTTCCCTAGACATATCAATAGCGATACAAACAAAAGCTAGTTTTCTATGACCTAACGTGCACATCCATCACAAGAAGCAACACCACTAAGATCTACATTCTAGGTTTCATACAATCATAAATAAACACAATAGGAGGCTTAGCTACATGTTTAATAGAAGTCAGACATAGATGAATCAAATACACATATACACAAGAATGATTAAATAAACCAACATGATTAAAACAAAGATTAGGAGGAATTAAACAATAGGTGTTTTTAGGCCCTAAAATTATCCCTAACAACTGCTAAACGAACTAGGGTTTGTACCCTTTTTTTATTCTAAAGTTACACACTCAAAACCCTAAATTCAGGTTTGTATATATAGGAAAAACGTTGTGACGGCGTCGCATTTTAGTCGTGACGCCGTCATGATAGAAAATATTCTAGATAATGGGCTGGGTCGTGTACTCTGATGCCGTCGTAGAATCATGTGATGCCGTCTTGGTCTTCATTGTGACGGCGTCACGTTATATTGGTAACGCCGTCTCCAGCTGCTGTAGAGAATTTCTTGAGTGATGTTGGTGTAGGTCCGTAGTGTTGTCCGTTTCTTCTCCATATGAGCCCAAGTCATGTGTAATTCTTCCAAATGCCTTCCAAATGCAAAATACCTGAAAAGGAATGATTAAGTACCTATTTTGGGCATAAATGCACAATTTAAAGGGTTAAACGACCTCGAAAAAGTGTATAAAATGACACCTCATCAGCTCACGATTATGAAGCCCCTACTCAAGTTCAAGGAGGTATTATTGAATTACAAAGTTAACATTATATTAAACCAGCGTGTGAGTTAGGCTAACTGTGGATGATTCTAATTAGAGGTATCATGAATCATGGTTCCCTTTCTTAATTTATATATGAATTGTTCGTTTTAGAAATTATGCAACAGCGACAAACGATGGGGTGCTTTAAAATGGAAGTAGTCAAAATAAATTCGTGTAGTGGGGTCGAATGGGATTGGGATTGATCCTTTCACGATGTATGCGTCTGTGGATGAGATTAATCACGTTCAGTTATCGGCTATCATGTGTGATTGGATTGCTATTGCTTTTGATAATAAGCTGCAATTTCTAAAAGTCTAAGGTAGTACATAGTTTGTGTATTTATTTGATGCAATTTGAATCTTTAGTTGTATATGACATTCACTAGATGTGGTTGGTATTTTAGATTTAGGTTAGTCATGATATGGAAGCAATTACAGGCGCTGCACCACCTATCATTGGCACATCATAGCTGGTAATGTGGTATTACAGAATACCTTACGTACTAAACTGAAAGATTATATTTACTCGATACTCATAGAAAGTTTCTGAGGATTTAATATAAATGTAAACATATGGTCAAAGCTGATAGCGGACTTCAGGTTAACAGTAAAATATCATGTATATATGATTAAATCTTGATTACTAAAGTCTAAATATCTATTTTTTTGTTGCTTTCTTTCCTTCTAAGTTGTAGCATGTGTGTTTATATGTGATGTTGTGAACATGAAATGTATGATTCATGTATATGTCTTCGCCAAACAAAAATCATCTTTATAAAACCGGCAGAATACCTTTCTGTCAAAAGGAGCCCCGCAGCAACGTGCGGGCTCCTACTGCTTGTTATTATACGCTTGTTATTCTTAAGAGGTCTTTGCCACTCCATTTGAAAGTGATGACACTGAATAGTCAAGCTTTAAAAAATTATCTGTAACAAAAGACCATTTATTCTTTCGCTGTGCTTATGTTATTTCTTTTTAGTTTCATGTACAATTTCAAATATGATATATTGTTTTATGTTAGAAACAAGTACAAGTTCGCATGAACCATATTGACATGATAATCCGACAGTAATTTATAAGTTCGCACGCTAGAAAACAGACGAAATGGACGAAAACGTAAGTAAACACTAGAAAACAGTCAAAACAGACGAAAACGTAGAAAAACAGACATAAAAAGGACGAAAACATACAAAAACATAAAAAAAAACTAACATAATGGACGAAAATATAAGAAAACGGACAAAAACGTAAAAAACAGATGAAAACGGGCGAAAACATATAAAAACGGATGAAAACGTAGAAAATCATACCAAAAGGTAAGAAAACATCTGTAAACATACAAAAACGTCAACAAACGTATAAAACGAACAAAATCATCCAAAAACGTATAAAACGGATGAAAACGTAAAAAAACCGAATTATAATAGTCTGACACTCTTTAAGAATATTTAAACTAATTTGGTTACGGGCTATTAGCCCAATCTATGTAACCCATTTGACCCAGACTATGACTTCTATGACCCAATCTTAAGACCCAATTAACTCCATACATGATTTATACACAATGAATGTAAGTGACCTATTTGAACTCGTCATTTTAGTTTCACTCTACCCAATCCAACCTATAAGGTGGTAAATTTACCCAACATGACTTGTTTTTGTTTGAATCGGTTAGAATTGTTAGTCAAGTAGTGCGGTTGAAAATGATTCGATATCATCTACCCATATAACACCAAAAACGATATCCGTCCATGACTACCAACCACCTAAACTACCAATGCAATAATTGTTGTGTGACGAAAAGATGTTGGCAAAGACTGGCGAACTAATCTGCGGAGCACAAAGGCCATGTTTAAAGAAGCCGTGGACCGGCGCAAATGTGTTTGTTTAGTAACGTTATAGTAGTCTAGGAGATAAATCAGGGACGGAGCTAAGGACACCATGTAGTGTTAGCTTTTGAAAAAAACATAGATTTTTTTAAATGCACCTTATTCATTAAAATTTGTCTCTAGTGTTACGATTTTAAAAAAAGGAATTGTGTACCCCGTTATATTTGATCTTGATTTTGTCTTTAAAAATATTGAAATATGTATAATTTACATCAAGTAAAAACTTAATTTCGCCCATTTTTTCTTGTGCATTCACCACGAGATAAAAAGTTTTTTGACGTGTGTGTGTAAGTTCTCAAACACGTGTGCATGGACTGTCAGGATGGTTCACAACGATAAAGATTAAAAGGAAAAAGAAGGACAATAGGGCACCCCAAATTGTATTCAAAGACTTGAAAGTCTTTAATCACAAAAACTGGCCCATGTCAAGAGATACATAAACAAGAAGCCCGGCCCAAATATGGCTCAAATCAAGAGACAAATATAAAAGCATCATGGCCGAGGCCAAAAGAATAACATAAACGGTTTAGATGACATTAGACGTTGGTACCCTGTGACGATTAACCGAAAAAATAAAAAGAATTTGATCTTGGTGAGCTCGGTTCACCCGTTTTTATTGGTTCAAACAATCTTCTCCACTTCGTCTTCGGACGACTTTAATTGGCTAGCCGAACCGATGGTGACTCCGATTTCTGGTTGAACCCGTTGGTCCTTTCAAAACTATATGCATCATCATTTTAGGGAGATATCACATGTTTTATGCTTTAAATTGTTGTACAATGTGAATATATGATTGTAATTATAAGCAATGGGGTGTATTATTCATGTATTAAATATTTTCATTTTCAAGTGTGTATTGTGTTAATGAATCAAAAAGTTTTACACTATGTATAGATGTGTGTAAGTTGAAAAATCAAGTTTGAAAAATATAATGCTTAAAAGTGTCTTTATGCTTTATAAGTAGTATTACATTAAAAAGTTGTACATTACGTATAGACGTGTGTTAATTGAAAATTCAAGTTTGAAAAATTTAATGCTTAAAAGTGCCTTTATGTTTTATAAGTAGTATAAATAACTTCAATATAATTGATTTGCACACTCATATATTTGATTGGAACACTTTATTGTGTGCATTATATTGTAGTACATTATATATAGTGTACTTTATTTTCTCATGTGGGTTGTGGCTTGGTTTTCTCAGTTTTGGTTGGCTAGTCTTTTAGGGGTCTAGTTTTTGTTTGTGCCTTTGCTTATAAATAACTATTTATTCAAATTCAACATGTAAAAACGGATGAAAACGTAGAAAAGCATACCAAAACATAAGAAAACATTTGTAAACGTACAAAAACGTCAACAAAGTATAAAATGAACAAAATCATCCAAAACGTATAAAATGGATGAAAACGTAAAAAACCATTTTATCACATTAGTATGTTTAATATGCAGCTCTATATTGTTTTGTAGATTATGTCGATGTAGGTTTCCGTTGATTTTGTTAGTTGCAGATTCAAGTTCATGATCTTAACACTTACTTTATACCCATATCCTCTGATTGTTTACATCTTTATTTGGTTGATTTAGGTTTACTGCGGTTTGCAAGACATTTACTTTGGAATTTAAACATGTCAAAAAAATTTCTTAGAAAGGTATGTGTTAAGTTTGATGATAGATACATACTGAATTGTTTCGATTGATTGTTTCTGTTATGTTAATGTGTTTTTATGTTGTAATGTTATAGAATGAGACAGAGAGTGACAGCGAGAGTAATCAGGAACCACAAAACCGTATTGATCCCCCAGAGAAACCACCAAAGAAAAAATATGTTATTACTGACAGCGATAGTGATAATGATAGTTCAGAGGTGCATAAGGCTCCTGTTATGTCTGCCAAGGATAAGCGGTTTGAGGAGTTGTTTGTTACTATTGATCAGATAAAGAATGCGATGAAGATTAATGATTGGGTCAGTTTGCAGGAGAATTTTGATAAGATGAATAGGCAGCTTAAGAAGGTTATGAGGGTTACGAAATTTGTTGAGTTGCCTAATAGTTATGTGAAGGTGTTGGTAATGTTGAAGGATAATTTGATTGAAGCGATGGCGAATAAGGAGGCAAAGAAAAAGATGAGTACTAGTAATGCAAAGGCATTGAATGCCATGAGACAGAAGTTAAAGAAGAATAACAAGCAATATGAGAAGTTGATTAATGAGTATAGGGAAGATCCGGAAAAGTTTGAGGATCAAGAAGAGGCGGAAGAGTCATCAGAAGACGAGAACAAAGATGAGGATGAGGATGTCTCAGAGGTTGATGAGCCGGAGTCGGATGATGAGAAGTATGTTAATGAGCCAGAGTCAGATGATGAGGAAAATGTTAAGAACCAGCCTGGTTGGGTGTTGGGATTAAAAGACTTCTTGAAGTTGTTGCTGCTAAGGTTAGAGTTACTGCTGCTACGCATAACTTAGTGCTGTTAGTAATATTAGTGAAAAATATGCTAAGTAGTTAGTACTGCCAGTTACTACTGCTGGTGTATATTACTACTGCTAATGGAAGTTAAGACTACTCAGAGACTTAGAAGAATTACTACTAAGTAGTTAATACTGCTAGTATAAAAGTTGCTACTGTTAGTGTAACTTAGTACTGCTAGTATATGTTAGTAGTTTTGCTAGAGTAAAGTTATAGCTGTTAGCATAAAGTTAGTACTGCTAGTGTAACTTAGTACTGCTGATGAAGAATGAAGAAAATATTCTAAGTAGTTACTACTGCTTGTACACAGTTAGTACTGCTGGTACAAAAGTTAATGCTGAAAGATTACAACTGCTAGAAGAGTTTCTACTGTCAGAAGGATAAAGACAAGAGAAAGGATAAAGATGAAGATTGTTTATCAAGATTACTTACGGGATAAGTATGAGATATTTTTGTAAAAGATACGTATAAGTTATTTGTTTAGAAGATCATGATAACTTAGGAAAATATTGTAAGCCAGTTAGGACTCCTTGGTGTATAAAAGGAGGTCCTAAGGCATAGAGATTGATATGTCTTTCATTGAATATCAAATCTAGAAAAGTGTTATTCGTAGCTTCAAGGTTTTGTAACCCTAACACTATTAAGAGTGTTCGTTTTATATTGAGGCTGAAAGTTTGGTAAACTGTTTTGTTATTGATCTTGTTCATTACTGTTTCATTATAATTCTTCTTAGTATCATTGACTAGATTCCGCATAGTCTTTGATATTCACAATCAAAGTTTCTACTATAGTTGTGTTAGATTTATCTTGCATAACTATAAACATACACAGGCGAATGATATTTAAAGATCTATTCTATTAGGATCAACAAGTGGTATCAGAGCTTTTAAGAAGCTTTGAATAAGAAGAAACTTTACTACACACAAGATCTACTTCTTTAAGAAGCAATGGATACTCAATCTACTCAAACCATCAAGCTACCCATACTCCAACCTGGTGAGTATGATCTCTGGAAGATGAGGATGGAGCAGTACCTATAGTGCATTGATTACACTCTATGGGAGATCTTAGAAAATGGTAATGCACCCACAGTAACAAAAACTGTTGATGGTAAGGAGACTGTTTATCCCTCCTAACACGTGTTTGAAAATAACGCACAAGAAAGGCAATTTGAAGGCTAGAAGCACATTGTAGATGGCCTTTAACCTATGAGTCATCAATTAAAGTTCAACTCTACAAGGATGCTAGTATCACTAATGCAGGCTCCTTGAAACAGATTTGAAGGAAATGTTGCTACAAAGAAAACTCATAAAAATCTTCATCAGCAAGCAATATAAAAACTTTGTTGCATCTAGCACAGAAGTGATTGAGCAAACCTATGAAAGGCTTCAAAAGCTAATTAGTCAACTAGAGATGCATGGTGAAGTTATCTCTCAAGAAGACATCAATCAGAAGTTCTTGAGAAGTTTGTCACAAGAATGGACTATGGATACTATTGTGTGAAGAAACAAACCAAAGATTGAGACATTGAGTTTGGATGACCTCTTCAAACAACCTGAAATGCTTATGAATCAAGGTTCAGTGGGGACATCAGCTTCAACCACAAACTCATACAATGTAGCCTTTCTGTCCTCTAGCAGCACTAACAGTGCAACTAGAGCAGTTAATACCGCTTAGGGTGTTAATACTGCTAGCACTTAGGGTGGTGCTGCTGATAGCTCAACAGCTGTTAAAAATTTGAGTGATGCTGTGATTTATTCCTAGCTTGCAAGCCAACCATTATTCCACACTTAATAATGAAGTTCTACAACAAATCCATCTGAGATCTATAAGAGATAGAATTGAGTTTGAACATTGTTAAAGCAAACAATAAGGGCAAGCAGATTCCTAAAGAATACTGGAAGGAAGCTAGACATGGCCAACAAAGAAAGAATTGGGTTTGATAAGTCCAAGGTGGAGTGTTTCAACTGCCATAAGAGTAGACACTTTGCAAGGGAGTGCAGGGCACCTAGGAATCAAGACAGCAGGAACAGAGAGCCTACCAGAAGAACTGTGCCAGTTGAAGAAACTACTTCAAGTGCCTTAGTATCTCAGTGTGATGGCTTTGGCTATGATTGGAGTGACCAAGTAGAAGAAGGTCCAACCAATTTTGCTCTTATGGCTTATTCTTTAACAAGTTTAACCTCTTCTATAAACTTTGAGGTATCTAATGACTTAAATTGTTGTTCATCTTGTTTAGAATGTGTAAAAGATCTAAAAGAACAAAATGAACAATTAGTTAAAGACTTAAGAACAGCTAGGATAAGTGCTGTCTCTTATAAAACTAGTTTAGAATCTATAGAAGCTAGACTGTTAGTCTTTAAGAAAAATGAGTCTGTGTATGAGGAAGATATAAAACTCTTAAAACGTGAAATCTATTTAAGAGATTTAGATATTACAGAGCTTAAAAGGAAGTTAGAGTTGGCTACAAAAGAAAAAGATGAGGTTCAACTTACAATACAAAAATTTGAAAATTCATCAAAAAACCTAAGTAAACTTCTAGACAGACAGATAATGAATAAGTGTAAAACAGGATTAGGGTATAATGCTGTCCCACCTACCTATACTAGGAATTCTATGCCACCAAAATCTGATTTAGTTTATCCTAGTCTAGATGATTTTGTTAATGTGAATGAGTCGGTTAGTGAGTCTGTAGTTAAAAAGCCTACTGTTAAGACTAATGAACCTTAGACTGCTAGGGAAGAAAATGGAGCCCTAATTATTGAGGATTAGGTATATGATAGTGATGAAGAAAATGTGCCTAAGGTTAAAACAGTTGAGATTTTAAAAAACCTAGTTTTGCTAAGATAAACTTTGTTAAGTCTACTGAGCAAGTAAAATCTCCTTGGAAAACATCAGTTGATAAAAATAGGAAAAACACACCTAGTCCTAGAGGGAACAAAAGAAACTAGAACCAACAGATGTCTCCAAAATTAGGGAGTGATTTTGAGATGTTCAACAAAGCTTGTCATGTGTGTGGTAGTTTTGATCATTTGAAAAATGATTGCAATAACTGGTATAATAATGGAAGATTTGCAAAACCAGTTTAGACTAATATTCAAAGAGTGAAGAAATAGAATTTCTCTAAATTAACTCATCCCAGTCCAAAAAGGAATATGGTTCCAAGAACAGTCTTAACTAGGTCTGGCCCAATTTCAGTTAATGCTGTTAGACCAGTTAATACTGTTCAATCAAGAACAAGAGTATATAATGCATGACCCATTAAAAATGTTATTAATAATGCATATTCAATTACTAGAAGGTCTTTTAACAAAATAACAACAGCTAATAACAGTAATTTCACTAAAAAGGTTAATACTGTTAAGGGTTTAATACTGCTAGGCCAAAAGCAGTTATTAGTTCTATTAAGGGAAACAAAGGAAATTCAAGGCCTCAGCATGTTGGGTTTAGAGACCAAAGCACAAAGTTTTAGATCATGTCTCTAGAAACAATGGTGCATCAATGTCCTTTAAAAGATTTGACTATATTGATGCACAAGGCAAATCCAAGTCAGTAATGGCTTGGGTCCCCAAAAAAAACTAATTTTCCTACCATTATGTGCAGGGCAATCCACATCAAGATTTGAAGGATAAAGGAGTAATTGACAGTGGATGCTCTAGGCACATGACAGGAAACAGATCTTATATTACAGATTATGAAGAAATTAATGGAGGATTTGTTGCCTTTGGAGGTAATTCCAAAGGAGGGAAAATTATTGGGAAAGATAAAATAAGAACTGGTAAATTGGATTTTGAATATGTGTATTTT
>BQNB010175175.1:0-13187 GCA_026074375.1 Tanacetum coccineum
AAATTTTAAATATCAATTAAAAACGTAAAAACGCGTCTACTGACGAAAGACTACGATGATTTGATGCACGGATAACTTCCGGCCATGATTCTCAGTAAATAACGGAACATCTTCTAGGTTGATCGAAAATTTGCGGGGTGTCACATCCTTTCCCCGTTAAAAGAGCTTTGTCCTCAAAGCTTAAGACGTAGCATTCGACGAAGGTTCTGGATTAGCAAAAAGGTGTGGGTACTTTTGCTGCATTTGGTCTTCACGTTCCCATGTAAACTCAGGACCTCTCCTAGAGTTCCAACGTACCTTAACAATCGGAATACAGCTCTGCTTCAGACGCTTGACCTCACGGTCCATGATCTCGACAGGTTCTTCAATGAAGTAGAGTTTGTCGTCGATTTGGATTTCATCCAAAGGTATAGCAAGAGTTTCGTCAGACATGCATTTCTTCAAATTCGAGACGTGAAATGTACTATGAACTCTGCTCAACTGCTCCGGGAGTTCAAGTAATAGGCAACGGTTCCTACTTTAGCAATGATCTTAAAAGGTCTAATATAACGAGGGTTCAGCTTTCCCCGTCTGCCAAAACGTATCACCCCTTTCTATGGTGACACTTTCAGCATGACCTTATCTTACACTTGAAACTCAAGGGGTTTCCGTCTTACGTCGGCATAGCTCTTTTGACGATCACGGGCAGCTTGGATACAACTCTTGATTTGAACAATCTTCTTAGTTGTCTCATGGATGATCTCTAGGCCAGTGAGCTGACTATCTCCAACTTTAGCCCATCAGATAGGTGATCAACGCTTACGCCAATACAACGCCTCAAAGGGTGCAACCTTAATGCTAGTATGGTAACTGTTGTTGTACGAGAATTCTACCAATGGTAAATGCCTATCCCAACCCTTTCCAAAGTCGAGTACACATGCACGCAACATGTCTTCTAACGTTTGAATGGTCCTCTCACTCTGACCATTGGTCTGCGGGTGATAGGCTGTACTCATATCCAGTCGAGTACCTAACGCTTTATGAAGAGACTTCCAAAAATGTGAAGTGAATTTCCCATCACGGTCGGAGATGATCGAAACTGGCACTCTATGCCTTGAGACTAATTCCTTTAAGTATTGTCTCGTCAACTTCTCTAATGTGCCATCTTCTTTCATGGGTAAGAAGTGAGCAGACTTAGTGAGACGATCAACGATTACCCAAATCGTGTCTTGACCGGTTTCCGTCTTTGTCAACTTAGTCACAAAGTCCATCATTATGTTCTCCCATTTCCACTGTGGAATCTCTGGTTGAACCAAAAAACCAGACGGCTTCTGATATTCTACCTTAACCTTTGCACACGTTAAACACTTGCTGACGTAGGTGGCAATTTCTGCTTTCATATTGGGCCACCAATACAGCTTCTTCAGGTCTTGGTACATCTTATCCGATCCAGGATGGATGGAATACTTTGACTTATGAGACTCGTGCATAATCAAAGCCCTCAAGTCACCAAAATACGGAATCCGACTTTGGTTGTTCAAACATAACGTTCCGTCAGCACGAGGTTCAAGCTTATTAATCATACCATGCAGGTCTTCGGTTATGAAATTCTCTTCTTTTTTGGCTTCCGATTGAGCACTTAGAATCTGCTTAGGAAAGTTTAACCCAATAGTCATAAATAAGGCCCGAACTCGCAGTGGCTTAATTCTTTCCTTTCGGCTCAGTGCATCAGCCACCACGTTCGCCTTTCCTGGGTGGTGTCGGATCTCACAGTCGTAATCGCTCAACAACTCTAACCACCGTCGTTGTCTCATGTTAAACTCTTTCTGATCAAGAATATGTTGCAAACTCTTGTGATTAGTGAACACGACACACTTCGTACCATACAGATAGTGCCTCCACATCTTTAAGGCAAACACTACCGCACCAAGTTCTAGGTCGTGTGTGGTATAGTTCTTCTCATAGACCTTGAGTTGGCGGGATGCGTAAGCTATGACTTTTTCCTTTTGCATCAAAACTGCGCCCAACTTTTTATGTGAAGCATCGCAGTATACCACAAAGTTCTCACTTCCCTCGGGTGGAGCCAAAATTGGCGCACTACATAATTTTTGTTTCAACAGCTGAAACGCATCTTCTGCCTTTTCTCCCAATCAAACTTCACGCTTTTCTAAGTCAATTTCGTCAGGCCTAGCGATCTTCGAGAAACCTTCGATAAATTGTCGGTAGTAACCGGCCAAACCTAAAAATTGACGAATCTTGATTGGTGTCTTGGGTGAAGCCCAATCCTTGATTGACTCAATCTTAGCTGGATCAACGTGAATGTCTTCACTATTAATCACGTGACAGAGAAATTGTACCTTCGACAGCCAAAAATCACACTTTAAAAATTTAGCGTACTACTCCTCCTTAAGTAACTTCAAAATTAACTTAAGGTGCCCTTCATGTTCTTTTCTGCTCTTGGAGTAGATCAAAATATCATCGATGAATACGATTACGAATCTATCCAGGTACGGTTTGCACACTCGATTCATCAAATCCATGAATACCGCATGTGCGTTAGTCAAGCCAAATGGCATTACTTGGAACTCTTAGGGACCATAACGAGTCCTAAACGCCGTCTTTGGATGTCTTCCTCACGAACTCTGAGTTGGTGATAACCAGATCTTAGGTCGATCTTAGAGTAAACTCTTGACCCTTGAAGTTGATCAAACAAATCGTCGATTCTCGAAAGTGGGTATCGGTTCTTCACAGTAAGTTTGTTTAGTTCACGGTAGTCGATACACATCCGAAAAGATCCATCTTTCTTTTTGACAAAAAAAACCGGAGCTCCCCATGGTGAGGAACTGAGTCTTATAAATCCTTTGTCAGAAAGTTCTTGCAACTGAGTGGATAATTCTTGCAGTTCGGCTGGTGCTAATCGATACGGCGCTCGTGCTACAGGTGCGGCACCACGGACTAAGTTGATTTGAAATTCAACTTGTCGAGCAGGTGGTAGTCCAGACAAGTCTTCTAGAAAGACTTTCGGAAATTCCCGTACAATTGGCACGTCCTCAAATCGCTTCTCCTCCGACATATCCTCAGCCTTCTTGGATGTAACTTGCGCTAGATAAACTTGACATCCCTTCTGAATATACTTATGGGTCTTCGTACACGATATGATATTCAACTTCGACTTACTTCCGTCGTCACAATCATCACCTCGGATTATCAACACCTCATCTCCATAAGGGATACGGACGATCTTCTCGTCACAAACGATCACCGCGTGATCCTTCGCTAACCAGTCCATACTGATGATGACGTCGAAACTACCAAGTTCTACGGGCATTAGGTCGATGTCGAACGTATGACCTAATAATCCTAACGTACAGCCTCTAAGGATAACATTTGTTTATGAAATTCTTCCATCGGCAAGTTCTACGGCATAACTAGTGTCTAGAGTGGACAGTGCAACATCAAGCAAGACATTAAAGGTAGACGATACAAAACACCTATCGGCACCCGAATCGAATAACATAAAAGCATAACAGTTATTGAGAAGGAACGTACCCGTGACGACATTGGAATTGGGGTTTGCTCCTCCTTCGATGGCATAAGCCTTCGTTGTAGCTTCATTGCTCCCTGTCTTGTTCCCACGGTTTTGATTTTTCAACTTAGGACAATCCTTCTTATAATGTCCCGGCCTTCCACACTCATAACAAACAATGCCCGACTGATTCCCAACCGGGGTCCTCTGAGTGTTTGGAGCAACAGCGGCCGTACAGTCTTTAGTCATGTGACCAACCATCTTACAGTTTCCACACCTCACAATACACGACCCTTCATGGTGCAACTTGCACTTGTTGCAGTAGGGGAGAGACCCAACATACCCCTTTCTCTCATTGCTTCCGGCCGTGTAGGCTCTTACCACATGCTGACCTCCAACGTTTTGTCGCTTGAAAGCTGGTTGCTGCCTACGGTTGTCCCTCGGGTTGTTGTCTAACCTTCTCTTGTTTTCAACATTTCTAGCATAACCCTTCAGTTTATAATCCATTAGATTGTTAGCAACTCGGATCACATCTTGAAGTCTAGTGGGCTCAACAACGATCACATTCCCCTGAATATTATCAGGAAAACCTCCTATGAATCTCTCAACCTTGTCCTCCTCATCGGGGACCATTTTAGTACACAACATAACTAATTCTTGAAATCTCCTGATATAAGTAGTCAAGTCATTTCCTTTCACTGTCAAGTTCCATAACCCAGTCTCCATCTTCTAAATTTCGTTCCTCGGACAGTACACTTCTGTCATCAACTTCATAAGTTCTGTCCACTTCATGGCATATGCAACCTCAAACCCAATCGCTCTCTTATACGAGTTCTACCACGTCAAAGCACTGTTCAGCAATGCATGTAGCATACTTTACTTGGTACATTTGTGGACAATTACTAATTACACATCGGTGACCTTTATTGATACTTAGTTATACATCACTTAAACACACATGCACGCTGTTTGAGAAAAACATAATTATTACCGTTTTTTTTCTTTTAAAACAGAATAATCGAAGGAAAAAGAAACTGAAAAAACATTTATGGAAAATCAGGTTAGGTATGGTTTATGAAAAAAAAAAGTGAAAAACTTCCGTTATCTTTCCCCACCAACAACAAACAATCATCACCGTGACGTCACTCATACCACAGCCACCTGATCGCCGTTGAAATTGAACCATTAAATTAGGAATAAATGGAAACCCTAGGAGAGAGAAATGAGGTTTCAGTGGTAAGTGAAAATAAGAATAAGATGATGAAGAAGAAGAAAGTTATTAGAGTTGTGAAAAAGATTGTTAAGAAAAAAGTTATCAAAAAAGTCCCGAAGCCGAAACCGGAGTCGAAAACGGAGTGTTTGGTAGGTGTGTCGTCTTCTAATTGTGATAGTTTTGGCTCTAATGATACTAGTTCTGTAATGGATATTGAAAAAGCGGTCGAAAACGATGATTCGAGTCATTCGGATCGAATTCAAGTACCCAATGTGAAGGAGGAGGACGAAAAAGGCGTTTGTTTGGTCGAAAACGGTTATTCGTGTGATCAGGACCGAATTGACTTGTGTGATAAGGAATGTGGTATTAGTTATAATTCGACTGATTACGATGGTATGGAAATTGAAAAACATAATGTTGTTGCTGAAAAATTGAGCGAATTTGAGAATGTGAAGGAGGAGGGGGAGGAAAAAGGCGTTTGTTTTGTCCAAAACGATGGTTTTTGTGATAAGGAACGTGCTATTAGTTCTAATTCGACTCATAATGATGCTATGGAAATTGAAAAACGTAATGTTGTTGCTGAAAAATTGAGCAAATTTGAGAATGTGAAGGAGGAGGAGGAGGAAAAAGGCGTTTGTTTGGTCCAAAACGATGGTTTTCGTGATAAGGAACGTGCTATTAGTTCTAATTCGACTCATAATGAGGCTATGGAAATTGAAAAACGTACTGTTGTTGACAAAAAATTGAGCGACTTTGAGAATGTGAATGAGGAGGAGGAAAAAGGCGTTTGTTTGGTCCAAAACGATGGTTTTTGTGATAGGGAACGTGCTATTAGTTCTAATTCGACTGATAATGATGCTATGGAAATTGAAAAACGTAATGTTGTTGACAAAAAATTGAGCGAATTTGAGAATGTGAAGGAGATTGGTGTTAGCGATAAGGATATTGATGCTCGTTTATGTGAAAAGAATGGTTTAAGCATGGATGAAAGCGAGATAAACGGTTTGGTAACTTCATATTTGGTAAGTGATCAAAATGGAGTTGAATTGCAGGATGGTGATAATAATGGAATTGAATTGCAAATTAGTGATCAGAATCGGGTTGAGGATAATGAGACCATGGATGTAAAAGGACACGAAGGTGAGGAGGGCGTGAAGGAGGTAGTAGTAAATAATGAAACTGAGGGTACGGAATTAGAACAAGGTTTAAGCGAGAGTAGGGTATTGAGTGGACAAACGGTAGCGTCTTGGTGGCATGCGAAGCAGAGGAGGAAGATTTTCGTCCACGGGTTAGATAAGGAGACAAAGGAAGACGATATTAGAAAAGTTTTTGAAAAGATCGGTGAGGTTATTGAAGTGAAACTAATAACGAATTTTAATAGTGGGAAAAGCAGGGGGTTTGGATTTGTAAGGTATGCTTCCGCAGACCTTGCGGATTTGGCTTTGACCAAATTCCGTCATGTTGAGGTAACTTTTGTTTTCTGTTGTAGATTGTTGTATTCCTGTTTTCGACAATTAGCGTCTGGTTTGAAGTATTTGCATATTAGGAAACCTCATGAACTAGTTTTGTAGAATATCAACAATCCTATGTAAATGATGTGTTTGGAAGTTCTCTGTACATATATGCAGATGCATTCAGTTTGTGGCCGTATTGGGTTTATAATATGCGGCTTGTTGATTGTAGTATCTTCCATAGTTAAGTTCATACCATAAGATATACTATTGCTTTTCACTAAAAAAAGCACAACTGTTGACTTGGCACATTGTCTAAGGAAATGTCCATTAATAATGGCGAAAACAGGGGTTCATGTGGACCAAAACCAACGGTTTGGTTCTCCTAGACCAGTTCGGATTTATCGTGAAGTTATATGCTTCGGTTGGTTGGGGGGTGTGTGTTTTGTTTGGTGGTGGGGGTTCTCTTTTGTTATGTATTTTCCGTTTGGTAGTTTGTAGAAGTTCAAATTTTCTTTCTTTTGGATAATTAGTGAATTGGCCTTTAGTATCAAGGTGGCATTTTCGAGTTGGTTCCAACTCCCAACAACATCAAATATAGCCTAACATAAATCAAATGGGTCTATCAGTTCAGTGTAGAGTAAAATAGGACCCCCTAATGACACACACAAATCTGCCTTAGGGATCGTGATAGATTATTCCTGCAAATTTGCACTTAATTGTTAATAAAGTTGCTGGTTTGACCAATCATTGTGAGATTGTCAAGAAGGTGATCTATAAGTTACTGCATTTAGGTAAGGGGAATAAATACTTTGAATCTATAAATTGCGCAAGGTGTTATTATTCGTGAATCGTGATGAGAAGGAAGCGTAGTGACTCACATAATATTTCATGGAGTTCAAAGAAACTTATGAGGAACTAATGCTTTTGCTGTTCAGCAATGATGTTAATGGCAGTAGGATAAGGGGACCAAATGGAACTATTGTCCATTCTGTCTGGAGTCTGGACTTCCCTCTTAATGTGAGTTTGTGAACTCCTAGATTTTTTTGGGTTATAAGGTGCCCTCAAGCTAATGATGTTTCCTTGGTGAATGCGGCTCTTGGCAATTCGCAACACATTATTGTAACTCGTTAGGTTTTACAGTTCATACACGAGCTGGTTTTGCTTTAGAGAATGAGTCCATTCATTTGCTTGCGATCCCATTAGACCCTCGCATGGCATATACGGTTGTGCTAATTTTATTAATTGTACTAACTTTAGTATTTATATGATTAAAGAACTCTATAAATTAAGAGTATGATAAATCAGGTATTATTCTTGAACGTATTTGATAGAGATCCCAGGTTCAGTTAGAAATCTTTGGGTTAGATGACCCGTCTCTTGAAAATACGCCAAATTTATATTATTAGTTAATATTATGTAGTGAACATGTTTGGTTTTTATCATATTTGTATCATAAATTTTTTTGGACCAACGGCCAAAAAAATGTCTTCTTTTTGCAATGTAATAATTACCTAAGGCAGGACTACTATGTATTGAATTAACTCATCGGATCTCTTTTTCTTATAGCTCTTCTATTATTTTCAGTTATTCAGAGAATATGGTATTAAAAAAATGAACACAAGTTGTTTTGTTGTTTTCTCTCATCAACTATTTGCTGCGTTTTTGCTTTTCAAATTTCAAACAAACATGATGTAATGCTCTGATTGTTGTTAACTGGAGGCATTAGTGAAGATCTTACAGTAGTGTCTTAATTACAAATGTTATTGCTTTATTTAATGCCACTCATTTTTTTATAGATTTCTCAAATATTTTGCTCATTGGTGTCTGAAATGCAACAGATCCGTGGAAGCACGTGGCATACAGCCGCAGTGGAAGCCAGTGACACTATCGTACTTAATAATATTGATAAGAAGTGGAACAATGATAATGTAAGCCATTGTTTGATCAGTAATCCTAACAAGTTTTCAGGCTTAGTAAGATAACTGAATTTATGAACTGTTCGGCAGGTCCTTTCGTTGTTGCAGAAAGTCGGCATCACGAAAATAGATGAAGTCTCAGTTGTACCTGATCCTGAAAACAGTGAGCTGAATCTTGGTTTTGCCTTTATTGAATTTGAAACGAAGAGGGATGCCCAAATGGCTTACCGTAAACTTCAAATCAAAAATGTTTTTGGGGAGTACTCAAAAATAAAAGTTGCGTGGGCCGAGTCATTGGCTGATCCAGTCGAAGAAGAGATGCATAATGTATGTGATTATTCTCCTTTAGCTCCCTTCATTTACATCTATCATATTTGGTTTGTTAAAGTTCTCATGGGAGTTTCATGTCCGCTTACTATAAGGGGTGTTTAGACTTACCTTTTGATTATCTGGTCATTATGACTTGAAGTTGCAGTAACCAGTTTTTGAATGCTTGGACTTTGGATTAAAGATCTTAATAGGGTAAAAGCCAAAAATACTCTATGTACCATTACTCAGAACTCAGTATGCTTTCTCTACTTCAAAAAAGCTCATATACACCACCTTTAAGGGTAATTTGGTCATTTCTTCCAACTTCATCTTCTACATCTTATAACTCCGGCCAAGCAGTTAAAGTTCCAGTTAGAAACCCCAGTTTCCGGCCAACAAAAACTTTTGTAGCAAGATTTCATCCTTTAGCGATGATTTGAAATAGTGGTGATCAGTGGCGGAGCTTGAGCGTTTTGATTAAGGGGCCTAGAAAATTCGAAATTTGATTGTAACATCCTTGTATAAGTGACGATCTGTATTGTCATATAGAAAACAAAAAGTAAAACTAGTAAACTACCACAACTTATTACGTTAAGTACCAACTGACAACGATTTTCTTGAACTCTTCGAAAGCTTTATACATTCATATCTACTCAATATATATTATAAACGAAACTAATTTGTACTAGACAAACGAATAGCAAACCAAATACGAAGAGAATTTATGAACAAATTACATCTTTGCAAGTTCCTTTTATTGTGAAGTTTGACTTTTCCTCATCAGCCTGGTCTTGTTACCAAACATTTAGGAGGCCAAAATGTAATCTTCATGTCCATACAAATCGCTAGTTGGATATACGGTTCATAGTGTACCGTCCAAATCCAATAGGTTCACTTTTCCTCATCAGCCTAGTCTTGTTACCAAATATTTAGGAGGCCAAAATGTAATCTTCATGTCCATACAAATCGCTAGTTGGATATAAGGTTCATAGTATACTGTCCAAATCCAATAGGTTCACGTTTGAATTGGTGAATGAAATGAGGATGAAAGTTAGGTGAGATTGTTAACAATCTGATTATAGGTGTGTGTTCTTGTGTGTTGTTTTAGAGAGATGAAAGTGTAACGGTGGCCGGAAGTGATGGTGGCCGGAGGTGGTGGTGATGGCTGGTTAAGAAGACGAAGGGTATTAAGGTCTTTTCATGGAAAAAGGGGCATTTAGTTAAGCACATTGATAACTGATCCAGACACTTTGTTAAGCATAATGAGCTTTTTTGAAGTAGAGAAAACATAATGAGTTTTGAGTGCACATAGAGTATTTTTGGCTTTTACCCATCTTAATGTTAGGGGTGAAAATAGACTTATTCTTTTACCCTTTTGTTAACGTAATTTGAGACCTTTTTTTTTCTATTTCGGTACATGGCTTTACTTTTTCATTAGGGATCATAAAAATAAATTTCATTTTAGCTACAAGTCTACAACTTAAAACTGTTTATCTAAGGGTTAAAAATAACTACTAATTTACCTTTTTGTTAACATAATTTGAAAGCCTTTATATCCATTTCACAAAACACCTTTACTTTTTCACAAAAAAAAGAACTCTTTTGGCCATGTTATTAATTGCTTTCTCAAATTATCGGAATTATGCAATTGCTTTGAAAACACACATCTGAATAGCTCCATTTTGAGTTAATTTCCACATCTCCTGCCAGCATGATCTAATAGATCATTGTATCGTGTTGTTGCATCATAGTCGCTTCGAGGCTTCCCATAGAAATACTATTCTCGTTTTCACAATCTTTCCCACTATGTTTTGAGTTTGGATATAATGGCCCACCTACGAACTGTTTCTTAGTCAGTCAAGTTATATATTTTGTGTAGGTCAAATCTGTTTTTGCTGAGTATATACCATCCTCTTGGGATGAAAAGGAAGTAAAAGACCATTTTAAAATGTTCGGTGAAATCGAAAGTATTGCTCTTGCCAAAAATCTCCATTCAGCCAAGAGAAACGACTTTGCTTTTATCAATTACAAGACATGTCAGGCTGCTCTTTCGTGTATAGAGGCATTGAACAACAAAAGGTCAACCAGCGAAAATGGCCCAAAGGTATGTTATCAATTTAATATCCTTTATAGGTAGTAACTATGAACCATTTGCATATAAGGGGTTTATTTAGCAAAATATGATCTGTAACAGGTTGAATTAGTAATATAAAAACTAGCTTAAAAAGGAACGTGTCACTAATACGCCGAAAGTTTTCTAACATGTATTTCAAAGCTTAAATTTTCCAAGTGAATGTATTTTATTCACATACTTTAGATGTAGGCTCGCCCCATTTTTCCACCTCTAATCTTCGTAAGCAAGCTGAGGTTATTCACATACTTTGGATTTGTAGGCTCACCCAAAGGTTTCTCTTGCGAAATCAATACCAAAAGGCAAACCAGTGAAGATTAAATCAGAATCTGCTGTTACCAAGGCTTCCAAGGTGAATCAATTATCCAACCAATCAAGACCTTCTCGTATTCGATACCAGAATGCAAGCCAATCAACACCATTTCAAAGTCCATACCAAAATGCAAGCCAATCAAGACCATCTCATAGTCCATACCAAAATGCAAGCCTATCAAGACCATCTCATAGTCCATACCAAAATGCAAGCCAATCAAGACCATCTCATAGTCCATACCAAAATGCAAGCCTATCAAGACCATCTCATCGTCCATATCAAAATGCAAGCCAATCAAGACCATCTCATAGTCCATGCCAAAATACAATCCAATCAAGACCATCTCATAGTCGCTACCAAAATGCAGACCAGTTAAGACCATCTCAAGGTATATCAGGTGTCTGCCAGCCACAAAAGGCTATAAGAAGTGAAGTGCCGAGTATTGTTAGACATGAAGCTAGTAGAAAAGATGAAGGATCTTCAACTACTAACGAACTTGTACAACTTCTAAGAGAGCAGGCTTCATGGAAGCTAGGCAGTCCGAGTTCAACTGCAGGTTTTTTCACACTTTTTTTACCATTCTGTTGCAATAACTAGATGTGGCCATTTTGACCCATCAGTTTATGAATGGGTCGATTTAGGTTATGTTTATCTCAGATTGGTCAAATAGAAAAACTAGCTAAAAGGGGCACAGGTCAACCTGTTGAGTCGTCTAAAATTTTTTATTAATGCATTATGCATGCAACCCCCTACGTCATTTTATTTAGAGGTTCAACCTGGAGCGACCCGTTTAGTTATGATGCATGAGAACATTTAAGATTGTTTTTTATACTTTGGTCTATACAAGAATATTCATTGTTCATTTTTTCCAGGCATGAGCACTGGTCATCTTCAATCCCAATCTGGAGGGAAGCAACTACAACTACCTACAGACTTGGTAATGGCTTTAGTACACACTGACGCCAGAACGATAGTTATAGGTGGAAACTTATCTGTGAAATCCCCCACAATGGATAATGTCCACCTAGTGGGCCCCTATGTTTGGGAATGAGAGGCTTCCACAGGCAGGATTCATTGCATGGGATTTCACATTAGAAAAACATCCGACACTTATACTACAAGTCCTACCAATCTTACTTCATAATGATCACAGTATCATGATGACTCATAGTTGCGTTCACAAATGTACAGGTGCAGGGAAGAAATGCATTATATCTTGATCCTCGGTCATACCATCAAACTCATCTTCAAATGCCCAATCCTACACAACCCAGGTTTGTTGCATGTTGCTAGATGAACATTTCACTTCTAAGCTATTATCAGCCATGAATGAAGTGACAACATATATATCTTCTTTTTACATATAGATCAATAGTGGCATCTCCTCATTATGACCAGCAACGTGCTCATTATACACATGGTATGATATTTCTCAGTTATAATCGTGTTTATTGTCATGTCTTCGGATTAGTATATAACTGCATGGTGTTTTCTACCTCACAGGATATAACGTGGTTGAGCCTAATCCTAGGTACATCCAGGTATGTTTCCTCACATCATTCAAGATAGATAAGGAAACCAAAAGGGATTTAGTAAATTAAAAAATACTTTCACTTTTTGCAGAAAAGAGACCAAGCCACGTACCCGGGAAATGGTAGTAGCTTCTATCGATAAATGCATTAGTAGTAAGTCGATTACTTTCTTGATCCTGTTTGGTATCTTAATCTTGAACCATTGTTCTTATGTGTTAACTTCATTCACTCTTCCTGATCTTTGATGCACAGATTCAATTGGCTTGCTAACAAAGCATCTCCTACGGAATGGGAACAAAGTGTTATGCATGTAAGCCTTCGTGGTTACATAAACTTCCCTAAGTAAACAATTACTGTGGAGTTGAGAGTACAAATCAGTTTTTCAGTGTTAGTGGTTACATTTTCAGTCCTCTGTAAATTTAACGTAATTATAGAAAACACTCCACAAGACAATTTGCTCAACATTATTGTGAGTCATATGTACAATCTTTTTCTTTTGGTCCGTGAAATATGCGAGACCACTGATAGTGAATGTAGGTCATGCATAATTCACCTTTTCTTTTTCCTTCTGTAAATTCCAAGATAATTTACTGGGTATAATAAATTTCCGCTTTTAGTTTATACCTGGTCATTTGTTTCTTATGTTTGACGGGGAGGTAAATTTTACAAACAAAATAATGATTTTCTTCTATCAAAGCCGGTTAGCTGTGACAACCCGCAATTTTCGGAACTATAAATGACTATTTTACTTTTGGACTTTTTGGGTCCGACTTGACTTTTGACTTTTGACATTTTATTGTCACACAAAAACAAT
>BQNB010175176.1:0-13187 GCA_026074375.1 Tanacetum coccineum
AAATTACATAAAGATGTATTTACTTGCAATTTCTTGCACATTGTTTCATTTCTAGTGTACAAAGTGTAAGTAACATTTACTTATGTAAATTTTAATAAAACTTTAGGTATTGGGTATAATCGAGGGTATTTGTTGAAGCGTAGATAAATTTTCATGCTTCCGGTTATTCTTAAACGTACATTTATCGCGAAGCGTATTTAACTTACGTAACCAATAAAATAAATGAACAACGACCATAATTATTATGAAAATAATTATATAACACATGATTGATGTAAACGTTTGATGATTTAATGCCCGTTTACATTAAACAATAATATTTGGCGTACGCGATTTAACCTAACGCTTACAATTTCAAGCAAACATGTACAATACAAAAGGTACATTGCGGATTTGTTGACGTCGTCAATGACTTGAAAACACGGGGTGTTATAGCTGGTCCTGTACTGAGTTGCACAGGAGCCATTGGCTCAGATAGCTCATCGAATTAAACATGAATAGTTTCCATAATTCATTGGGTTCTTTTGTTGTAGATTATGTAACCCTTCCTACTGGGTGCATAACCAACGAAAATTCCAATATCAGTTGTTGGTTGTACTTTTCCAAGATCCTCGCTGTCATTAGTAGGGTAACAAAGTGCACCAAAGACTCGAAAAAAGGTAAGATCAGGCTTCTTATCATGCACCAGCTCATATGGGGTTTGTTATGACGAGTGTGAATAAGGGATCGATTTTGGGTGTAACAAGCGGTAGCAACAAGTTCTGTCTATGGAAACATCAGAGCCTTGGAAAATATCAGCATTGTCCTAGCAGCCTCCACAAGAGTACGGTTCTGTCTTTCGCCAATGCCACTCTGCTATGGAGTCTTGGGAACTGATTTTTTGTAAAAAATGCTAAGATGTTCATAATATTCAGTTAGAAGTTAATTAACAAATTTTGTGCCATTATTGGTACGGATGTATTTGACAGTTTTGTTGAGACCGATTTGTATTTTTCTTTAGAAATTTGATGACGACCTCTAGGGTTTCATCTTTTGATTTCAAAAGCTTAACACAAGTAAACCTCGAATAGTCATCTACGATGACTAAGATGTATTTCTTCCCATTAATTGTTTGCACTCGCATAGGTCCACATAAATCCATATGAAGGGTATTAAGAACTTCCAAGTTGGTGTTTTCAGCTTTGGGTGTGTGGGTATGCTTTTTGCTCTTTCCTAGTTGACATGCGGAGCAAAGATGATCTTTCTCAAACTTCAATCTAGGTAAACCTCTTACTAAATCCTTTCTGGTAAGGTCATTGATGGTACTGAAGTTCAAGTGGTTCAACCGTCGATGCCATAACCATGATTTGTTCTTGGAGGCTTTGGACAATAAGCAGATTGGGGAGGACTTCATCATGTCTTCAACCTAGATAGTATACAAGTTAGAACTACGAGAACCTTTGATTAATTCAACACCATCAGTATCGCGAACATAACATAAGTGCTTCTTGAATGCTACTTTGAGAGCAGAGTCACAAAATTGTCCCACAAAAAATAGATTATGTCTCATTCCTTTCACATAGTATACCCTAAAGATCACACTACCACCAATCACGTAATCTTCATAACCCATGATAGCACCAAAGTGGTCATTCCCGAATCTAACTATCCTGATGAACTTTTTCACGAAATTCCTGAGCCGTGAGCGATCCCCCGTCATATGTTTTGAGCATCCTGAATCTAAATACCAAAGGACGATCTGTACGACCTGCATTTGAAAACAGACAAAGATGGAGAGTTTGGAAAGTTGGATCCCTAATTTTAGTTGGGGTCCAGTTGGTTAGCATAAGCAATTGCATTATTCTTAAGTGGAGTGGGAATGCTATCGGGAACTGCCTGGTACGGTTGGTTATTACGTTGGTATCTAGTTAATGGTTTCTGAAATGTGTGACTTAATTTCCTAGTTATTACAGTTTTACTAGTAATAAGGTTTTCCGTTTGCTTAGCAGGCACAACTTTGGATTTAGTGAGCCTAGTTAATGGGCAATGTTCTCCTAAAGTGAATGTCCTTCCCGTGGGCATCGATTGATAACCTACATTGGTATGTATTTTGCATGTTGGTTTCCAGACTTGCTTGTCTTGCTTTGGTTTCCAGACTTGCTGAACTTTACGCACAACATTTTTAACAAAGGGGGATGCATTCACAGAGTGCAAATAATTAACCACACATATATCATGATTTGCATAAATTAAGCATTTGTTACATGTCTTACAAACAGAATGAGAATTCAAATTAATTACAGTAATCTTAGAGCTAATACTAGAATCAATACGATTCATGGTTTTCAAACTAGACTTATTGGTCCTAGGATGTTCTTCTACTTTCTTCTGGTTGACACTCTTAGCCGACAAGATCCTATTTTTCTTGGTATTGCTCCTAGGCTGTGATCCGCTGGCATCAATGCAACTGTTTACTCCTGTAGAAGGAGGCACAGGGACATTAGTCTTTTGAATGTTCAACTACTCTACATGTTTCTGTGTGTTATTATTTGATGTTTCACATTGGTCCTCAAAAGTAACTTGCTTTTTCCTAGTTAAGGGGGTAGCAGCATGGTTTTTATCTAGTTGATTGAAGTCTTTTTGACAAGTGCCAATCGCATATTCTAACAGTTCCTGAGAGTGTTTGGTGTAAAGGCAAGCAAATGCAAGTGAGCTATCTAATGGTCTTTCAACCTTAGCTTCCTCTATGATCTCACAAAGGGTTTCCACACTTTCCTTAAGGTGTTTGAGATAATCTAGATGCACTTCCCTATTGTTCCTATTATGAGGGGGAATTGGTTCAACATCTATCGCATACCTACCAGTGGTAAGAACTCTTGGTTTAATTAAATCCATAGTGATGCATTTCAGATTTTCATGTATTTGGGCTTTCATATTCTCATTTTCAGTTAACAAGGCAGTTGTTTGGTCGATATGTTTGGCACGCGTGATCTTAATAGAATCATATAATTCCTTGTAATGCTGCTTAATTTTTGCATTCTCAGTCCTAAAAAGCTTATTTTGTTCTTGGAGAACGTTGACTTTTTCAGTCAATTGGGTGATCTGAAAATCTAAGGCCCTAAAATCAAGAGTACAGTCCACTTCACTACGGGTCTCTTGAAATTGAGAGATTTACATTCTTAATTTTTTGATGGCGTTGTCTTTTCCTTGAATGGAAGCTTTCATTTTTTTCGATTACAAAAACCGAGTCAAACTTAGGTGCATCTCGAGTGGGTGAAGATGTGTTGTTTCCAAAACTTTCTTTAAGGTTTTGATATTTTAACTGTAGATTAAAGTGATTTACCTCGAGAATGGAAAAACGTTTTACTAATTCAGTAAGATCATCCTTTTGAACCTTATTAAGTAATTTAGAAAGCTCGGCTTTAAGTTCCAGACAACGTGCTTGAACAACAGTGTGGGCAGCATGCATTTCAGTAAATCTAGATACAGTAAGCTCATAATTCGTTGCAATATAAAACACTTCTTTGGACAAGCAATTGGCAATTAAATTATCATTAGCAATGAGGAGATTTTTCCGCTCAATCTCATCATGCTTCCTATTTACAACATTTTGGTCAACCTCAGCTTCCAACTTTTCAAAAATTTCTTGAATTTCTTGAATTTCTTTAGTTAGAGCCTTTTGAATACCCTTAAAATGTTCTTTAAGTGTTTTGAAAAGTGGAATGACCTCGGTGAGATAACATTCCTTGGTTTGTTCAAAACCCCTTTCCTATTCAGTGAGCCCCGTTGGTGTAATTCTCTTTTTAAAGGTTTTTTCAAATTCTAAAAAAAGTTGTATAAGTGCAAAAATATTAATTTTCACTTGACTTTTTGTTGGAAGCACCTTGGGGACAAGCGTTGCAGGTGTATTTGGAGTATCGTCAACGCTTTGATTGGTCGTGAAGTTGTGGTCTGCTCTTTGAGAGCTTCTGCTTTCATCTTGATGAGATCCTTGGACCAAAATTTCGATCGGGGGTCAACTGTTTTTGAGTGTTGGTAGGTCGGCTATATAATACTTCTTTCGAGTAATATGTGGTTCATTCTTAAACTTTCTTTTTCACACACTCTGGGTCTTTCATTTTGTCATTCATTTTCTTCCTAGTGATTTCAGCTATCTCTAAGGGTATCTTGAGTGTGCACTATGGTCGGGGGACATGATTGGTTTGATAATTTTCATAAATATCATATAGAGCAGGTTTTGAACTTGCTCTTTGTAAGGTGAGGCAATAAGGGGTTCGTGTAGCCTATTAGGCTACCTTATTCTGTTCATCATAATAGGGCTTTGGTTTACACAACATGTGAACTGTTTGAAGAGACTGGTCTTGTTTGTATAATTTATCATCGACCTTTTCTTTTAAAGCTTTCATGTCCAAAAATTCTTCAAGGTATCTATTTTCTTTCTGTTTAAAATCCTTTTTCAAAGATGTAACTTCTTCTACCATTGACTTGTTATGGTTAATGGTAGAGGTAAGTTGCAGTTTTACAGAATGAAGTTCCCTTTTAAAATTTTCTTCCTTACGATTACGATCAGCGATAACTATCCTTAATTGTTCATTAATCTTTTATTCTCTTTCTGTTAATTCAAACTTAGCTCGTCTTTCATACAGTTCAACTTGTCCTTATATGTCGCAAGTTCAGCAGTCAATGAATTATCAACTACATTGTTCTGTGTGGGCACAGAGACACATTGGGCAGACGGTTCATATATATCATTTAATATCATCATGTATGCATCATTTGGTATAGAAGATACATTACTTTGTATAACTGTCACTGCGTTGTCTTTAACATACTGATCATATGGAATCATGTTACTATCACTCGAATAATCAGCATGTGAGTTAACAATGTAGTTAGGTTGTACATCATCATGCATCTCGTATACTTAATGATGTTCACAAACAGCATCCTGATAGTGATCATGATCGTGTACCTCAGATAGAATGTCCAAATCATAAGACAGACTAGCTTCATCATAAACATGATATGAGGATGATAGATTTTCTATGAACATAGTCTGTGTAGTAGGAGCCTCGTCAACATCAGAATCAAAAGCATCACAGTCATTAGCTTGAAACACATTATCCACATTGAGTGCTAAGTCCTGAACTGGTTGCTCATCCACGTCTTCATCAACGGAATTATCTTATCTACCTACAATAAATAGCAATTGCTCTTCATCTAATGCCACCCCATTCTCCTAAGCTTGCATTAAAAACATCTTGTCTTTGAAGTATTCTGAGTTATGTGGTCGCTTGGGCTGAGTGCATTTCCTTGCTATGTAGCCTATACCGTTGCAATTATAGCACTTAATATGTCTTGCTTGACCTGGATTTGCATTCCTAACTCTGTTCTGAGCTCCCCCAAAACCAGCTGCACCTGCACCTCGTACATTGTTCCCCTGACCTTTATTTTGTCGACCCTGAACATTCTGAACAACAACCTTGTCGTCTTGAACTGCAGCTTAGTTCCTTGTATTTAATGAAGTTCTGAGTTGATTGTTTATTTGAGGTAGGTATGTTTTGTATGATTAGGTGAGTAGGACAAGTGTGTTAGTTAATTTCTCAATTAAGTTGTCAGTTAGAGAGATTCCCGAATCAAGTTGAGTGTTGTCAGCAAAGTGTGGTGGAGTTGTAGATGATTGTGAGTAGTACTGCTGATGTGAAACATTTAACAGCAAAGCAAGAGGATCAACAGTGTGTTGAGTGAATCGATCCAACATCATTTTGTTCTCATTGGCATGTGCTTCGTGTTGCTTCAGATAAGCATACAGCTGATCATAGTTGGAGTCCCTCAGGCCTCTGTTCAGTTTCACTGCTGTTACAAATCTACCTCATTCAGGTAACATGTTATTAACAAACTTTGAGTTCAACTGCATTCTAGACATGGTCATCTTGATGTTCCGCATGTCGTTGATGAGCTTGGCAAACCAGACATAATAGTCATGAATGGTTTCTCCTTTGTTCTGACAGAAGTGTTCAAATTCATTATACAGTTGTGATTCTCGATCTTCTTTCGTTAGTTCCGAACCTTCCAGTAGCATCTTTACATTATCCCAAATGTCTTTTGCTTCAGTGTATTGATTGATGAGAGTGTAGATGTCTTTTGGTAACCCTTGAAGTATGATGTTTGTTGTCCGAATGTCAGCATTATACCTATCCTTATCCTCAGGTGAAAGGTCCGAATAGACTCGAGCTCGTTCGGGACCTAGTTGTTGGGCACCTTCTGACCCTTCAGCAATTGGGTCTCTAATAGTTCCCATCTAAAAAGGTCCTTCATCAATCGACTTCAGAATGTTCACCCTATTCTCTTTACCCCTACAATACAATCGAATACGTTGTTGCCATGATGCAAAGTCAGTCCTATCAAGCATAGATGGTAGGGTATCAGAACCGGCACATTAGATATCTTCCGAAAGATTAGCCATCTTAATTGATTGTGAAATGATTTAAGTTGATCGAAGAATGATTAGTGATTGTATGTTAAAAATGGTGATGTTTGTTTAAGTGTTTTGTTGTTTGAGTTTGTTATGTTTGAGAAGTTAAAAATAGTCCAAATTCCAAACAGTGTATCAAACCGCTGGATTAGAGCTCAAACCGCTACTTTCAAACCGCTACAGTCAAACCGCTATGAAGAATTATACCAAACCGCTACCACGAAGAAAAATGGCCAGAGGTTTGTTTCTCAAAAGACCTTGAGAAAAAATCTTCAATAAACCTGTAACAAACCGCTACCTACAAATCGCTGTGACTAGTAAACCACTACAAAGTTAAACTATCAAACCGCTACTAGGAGACTATGGTAAACCGCTATGAAGAAAAAACACCAAATCGCTACCAAGAAATAAAATTGGCAGAGGTTTGTTTCCCAAATCGCTATGAGAAATTGTCTTCAAAAACCTGTAAACCGCTATGGATCAAACCGCTACAATTACCAAATCGCTACTAGTAAACCGCTACACTAGAAGACAAACCGCTACTGACAAACCTCTGCCTAATAAGACAAACCGCTGTCAGAAATGACAAACCGCTAGCACAATGTACGATCTGACAAACCGCCAGAACAGTGTACTTTCTTGACAAACCGCCAGAACAATACACCAAACCGCTACGAACACTAGAACACAGTATACCAAACCGCTGCGAAGAAATACAAACTTTTACACCTTAAAACTTCTTAAAATCATCATTTTGAACGTTTGATTTGGTTTCTTTTAGACTAATGAGTACTAGAAGGCTATAGCAACTACAAAAACATGTATTTTAACACAAGAAATGTGAAAATCAATAAAACTCAAGAATAAGAGCTAAAACCTCCTAAAACTCAACTTTTGATCTAAACCAAGCACTAAAACGCACACACAAATGATCTAATCATCCCATAAGCTCTGATACCAATTGTAGGATATTGGAAATCATAACACAATAGAAGATATATGGATTAACCAAGTATAAAGAGAGAAAGTGGGAGAGAAAACCTTGTAAAGAGAGAAAATAGAACTTGTATAATGAAATGACTAACCACCTCTTCCAAGGCATGGAAGAGGCTTATATAGTAGCATACAAGATCATCCCTTAGGCTATGGTATGGGCTTACACGTTGGGCTTTATAACCCGGCCCATTATCGAACATTACATATAAACGTTAAACTACAAGCTATAATAGATGGTACAATACACTGGGTGACCGAGTCTTTTTCTAATATCTAACAGGGTGCTTGTTTAAGACCGTATAAAGATTTCTTTAGTTTATAAACATGATCCGTTTTTTCAAAGTTAATGAAGCCTAGAGGTTGTGCCACATATACCTCCTCATTGATAAAACCGTTCAGGAATGCACTTTTTACATCCATTTGGAATAGCTTAAAATCTAAAGCACAAGCATAAGCTAATAGTATCCTAGTTGACTCAAGTCTAGCAACTGGGGAATAAGTTTCATCATAATCGATGCTCTCTTATTGATTATAGCCTTGAGAAACTAACCTAGCCTTATTTCAGGAAACAATTTCGTTCTCGTCTAACTTATTTCTAAACACCCACTTAGTTCCTATGATTTTCATATTCCTAGGTTGTGGAACTAACTCCCAAATGTCGTTAGCAATGAATTGATTTAATTCTTCTTGCATGGCGACTATCCAACTATCATCCGTTAAGGCTTCATTCACATTCTTAGGTTCTATAGTTGATATAAAACAAAAGAAGTTACTTTGGTTTTGGGCTTGTGATCTAAGGGTTCTTTGGTTAAGGTTTCCTATGACATTTTCTAATGGATGGTTCCTAGATTCCTTAATATTGACTATTTCGTCAATCTCTAAAGTTTCATCCTTAATGTCATTTTTTAAGTTTTTCTTTTCGGTAACCTTAATTGCTTCTTCTTCATCTAAGTCATCATCCACCAAGGGTGATGTCTTAGAGGGTGGAGGAGTTTCATTGAATGTCACGTTGAGTGATTCTTCGACTTTCCTAGTATGTTTATTAAGGATGATGTAGGCTTTACTATTTTGGGAGTAACCTAAAAAGATACCTTCGTATGACTTTGGGTCAAACTTTGTAAGGTAGTCTTTAATGTTTAAAATGAAGAACTTGTTTCCAAACACTCTAAAGTAATCAAGAGTAGGTTTTCTACCTCTCAAGAGTTCATAAGGTGTTTTTCCTAGAATGGCTCTAATTAGGATTTGATTGAGAATGTATGTTGAAGTATCTACGAATCTAGCAATGCTATAATGCCTTCATATCACGCTCTTCTAAAGTCATCTTCATGGGATGTATGCAAACGTCCTCATGTACAATTTGAGATCCGTTTGGTTGACTGGCCAAAAATGCATAAACAGTGACATCACTTAAGTTAGCAGTACTAACTTGAGTACTAGTAGTGCTAACTTGAGTGCTAGCAGGGCTAACTTGAGTGTTATCTGTACTAACTCCATAAGCAGTATTAACTTCAATTAGTATGATAAGGGTGACACAAAACCGATATTCTTTGAGAAAACTTGAGCTTGCAGTTTTTTTAACCACTTGTTCAACAATCTTAAAAATTGTTGTAGAGTTCATCCAAAGCTCATTGTGTCTAGATCAGAGAACGCGCGCTCGCGCACACGTATATTCAGACCATTTACTATGAGTATTCCACTCAGAAGGACACAGAACTTCCTAAAAATTTCAAATTGAGATCTTCTTGTGAAATATTTTCACCGAAGATAGCCAGCTGACTTATAATCTTCTGAAGCCTGTTAAAAATAGAGTCAAGAGACTCTGTGCTTGGAGCATAAAGTTCTTATACATTTGCTTCAAAAGAGTCTTTTGAGTCTTCTTTGTGGCTTCATTAGCACCAAATCTTGTTTGTATAGCAGCAAACAAAGTCTTAGCATCCTTGTACTAATTAAATGTTATTAGATGTTCATTAGGAAGTGCCATCAGTAACATACTTCTTGCCTTCACATCATTCTTCTTTTGAACCTTTTCTAGTAGTTACAGGACCTGGTATTAGTAAAGTTGAGGTACCATCAGCATTTGTTGTTGTTTGAGTTGTTGGTTTAAATGAGTTTCCATTCTCTATGCATCCTATAAAGCATAGTCTTGTACTTGAAAGTATTGCTCAATTCCTTAGCCTCCTAATATCTTATTACCTGGTTTGAGGAATGGGAACTTTACTGTAGTAGTGGTTTTGAGAAGGTTCTTAGATCCATCTTCTTCCTTGTGAGTAAAGGGTTTCTTGCACTAGAGATAGCCGCGCGCTCGCGCGCATCTGATCAAAGTTTCAGAACACAAGCTCTGATACCACTTGTTGATCCTAACTTAAGATTGATTTCTTAGCTTGAAAATGTTAAGTTACTTTGGATAGATCCAAAACAACTATGGTAGAAACTTTGTGAATACTAAAGATGTATACAGAATCTACTCTTTAATACTTAGAAGAATTATTATTAATAACAGTAAACTGTATAAACCAATGGATATTACCGCGCTCTCAAAGCTCCAATTTATTTTTATCAATAATACGGAGTTCTCTGTGTGTACTAGGGTTTACACCCAGTAGGACCTAGTTGCTGGGCACCTTCTGTCCCTTCAGCAATTGGGTCTCTAATAGTTCCCATCTGAAAAGGTCCTTCATCAATGGACTTTAGAATGTTTACCCCATTCTCTTTAACCCGACAATACAATCGAATACGTTGTTGCCATGATGCAAAGTCAGTCCTATCAAGCATAGGTGGTCAGGTATCAGAACCGACACATTGGATATCTTCTGAAAGATTAGCCATCTTAATTGATTATGAAATGATTTAAGTTGATCGAACAATGATTAGAGATTGTATGTTAAAAGTGGTGATGTTTATTTAAGTGTTTTGTTGTTTGAGTTTGTTACATTTGTCATGTTTGAAAAATAGTCTAAATTCCAAACAGTGTACCAAACCGCTGGATTAGTCCTCAAACCGCTACTGTCAAACCGCTATAAAGAAATTTTACTAAACCGCTACCACGAAGACAAATAGCCAGAGGTTTATTTCCTAAATTTCTATGAGAAAAATCTTCAAAAACCTGTAACAATCCGCTATCTATAAACCGCTACTAGTGGTAAACCGCTACTAAGTTAATCTGCCAAACCGCTACTAGAAAACCGCTACACTAGAGGACAAACCGCTACTGACAAACCTCTGCCTAATAAGACAAACCGCTGTCAGAAACAACAAACCGCTAGCACAGTGTACGATCTGAAAAACCGCCAGAACATTGTACTTTCCTGACAAACCGCCATAATAGTACACGAAACCGCTACGAACAATAGAATACAGTATACCAAACCGCTACGAAGAAATACAAACTTTTACACCTTAAAACACCTAAAATTCACCCTTTTGAACGTTTTTACTTGGTTTCTTTTGCACCAATGAGTACTAGAAGGCTATAGCAACTACAAGAACATGTATTTTAACACAAGAAATATGAAAATAAATGAAACTCAAGAACGAGAGCTAAAACCTCCTAAAACTCAACTTTAGATCTAAACTAAGCACTAAAATGCACACATAAATGATCTAATCATCCCATGAGCTCTGATACCAAGTGTAGGATATTGGAAATCATACCACAATGGAAGATAGATAGATTAGCCAAGTCTAGAGAGAGAAAGTAGGAGAGAAAACTTTCTAGAGAGAGAAAATAGAACTTGTATAATGAAATGACTAACCACCTCTTCCAAGACATAGAAGAGGCTTATATAGTAGCATACAAAACCGGCCTAATGGACTTGGTAGTGGGCTTACACGTTGGGTTTAATAATCGGCCCATTACTGAATGTTATACATTAAACGATTAACTACGAGCTACAATAATCGGTAAAATACACGGGGTGACCGAGTCTTTTTCTAATATCTAACATGTTTCATTCTTCTTTTGTTTCGATTTGAGAACAACTCAATATAACCTATTATACAAGATTTTGAAGTTATGACTTTGTGGTTCTTGGTAAGCTTCGAGCAGTAGAAGACAATAAGGTCGTATGAAAGGGTATTGGTGTTTGTGGTTCTATTATAAGCAAATAAACAAATAGATATGAGATTAGATCTTTTGATTTTGGTATGGCCACGTTTTGGTTTTTGGGAGAAGGAGTTTAGATGATGGCTGATG
The DNA here is from genome assembly GCA_026074375.1 of Tanacetum coccineum. Classification (NCBI taxonomy): domain Eukaryota; kingdom Viridiplantae; phylum Streptophyta; class Magnoliopsida; order Asterales; family Asteraceae; genus Tanacetum; species Tanacetum coccineum. Next base: position 11,643 of record BQNB010175176.1, read on the forward strand.
AAAATGAGATTAAGGTTAGGTGTCCCCTAATTATAAGGAGGTTTTATAGTATGTAAAGACTTGGTACTGTTATTTTAACAAATGATGGGCCGGATTATAACACGAAAGTTATATTGGGATTATGTGGTGATATGGAAGATAACTAGGCCCTTCAATGTTGAAAACTGATTATCGAATGGATGAGGGACTGATACACAAAAGTCAATTTTAATTTGTCATTTAAGGTAAATTTGGGTATTGCAATTATGCATTAGCTGGATTATTATTATTTTTTAGTTGGGCATCACAAAGTTTACTCAAAATCATTTAGCCAAAAATGTATTTATTATGGTAAAATTTTGATATAATGTGGATTTATGAGCTAAACTTTTGGTGATGCATGGTTATATTCGGGTATAAATGTGACAAAGTGACAATTTTGAAGTGACGAGATCGGGATCGATTTTTATAATGAATCATGGAACAAAAATGATAATGGCTAGATTTGGTATGAAGATTTTTAAGTAACTACGAAGTTGATTTTATATCACTTATTTGAGGTTGAAGTTTGATTTCACAAGGGCGTATACTTATTTTATCTTGAAGTCAGGGTTGGTTGGATGCATGACTTTCAATGATAACTTGCTCGTGCTTAAGAGTTAAGTTGAAGACTTGGTTTATCTAGTTTCCAGAAGTCGGGGTGGATGGTTGAAGACCTGGATAACTATCACTTAAAGGAGTTACGTTGTAGTACTCAGTGTCACACACAGAAGACAATGTGGATAGTTTCAAGAGGTGTTGTACTTCTTATGCCTCTTAGTTAAGAGTATAGAGTACTTAGAGATTTGCTTAGAGCACAAATTCTCCACATCATTCTTCCAACATTAGTGCAAGCTTAAGTCACAAGAACAAGGATATCTACTTCAGTTTCAAGTTTGGTATATCGGGTTTACTCCATTAGTGGTCACTTCAAATAGCCTACACAGGGGTTGGTAAAGATAGTCAGAGAGAGTTTATGAGTAGAGATTTGATCGGCAGCTGATTCTCATGGGATAGAAGTGAGCTAATTTATTCTTCTCACAAGATTTCAAGTATATATGTGTATATTGTTTTGCTGATTATGAGGTATCAAAACTAGCAAGGAGGAAGGAGACATACATCTGAACGCACAATGAGTACATGTTATGAACTTCATACCTTCTTCTTATTTTAGGTCATTTCGGGAAGACAAATGTCATAACCGCAGAGAAAATCAGTGTTTTAACTCGTGGCATTTGGTGTATTATTCCAACTACATGGGGGAAGGAATGTAAGAAATAGTTTTTGATGATAAAAGAGGTACACAATAGTATGATGATTCCTCTAAATAGTCAGTATCCTGTAGGAAGAAATGTGTTCATCCAGGACTTAGTTGACTTTGGTGTTATCATTTTGACTACTTGGAGGGTTTAATTGTCTACATCTGAGACTTAGTTGACTTGGGTGTTGATAAATGCTAAATTGTATATATTAATTACCCGGGATTTTGCCAAATAAAAGCCAAGAAAATGCCAAAAGAATAGAAAA
>BQNB010175177.1:0-13186 GCA_026074375.1 Tanacetum coccineum
TTACGGCCATGTATGCATGTCTCAGCTGCCTTGTTGGATGACGACTTTCGATGAAAGTTAGAAGGCCCCTACCCTATATCATTCTTCATCTTGACCACTGGTTAAACACGAACATGGATGTGTTCGGATTGTATATGTCTATTCTGTCGTTACGGCCGTATGTGTATGATACAGCTGCCTTGTTGGTGTGGTACTTATGGTGAAAGACTATTGAATGATCAACTGTAAGACTTCTTAACCCAATTTAGCATTTGACTTGTTCTTCCTCAGCTTTAGCGGTGGAGATGTGTATCCTTGCCAAGCCTATGATACGAAGCTAATCACGACTGATCAATTGAGCGTACTACTTAAATGTTGCACCCTAAATTAGTTGAGTGATCTGAGTGTTTTCATTTCTATATTTCGTGAGGAGCTTGGTTAGGTATAGGTGATTAGGACAAAATGATGCTTAAACAAAAAATCCTCAACTTCGGTTTTGGGACACATTTTCATTAACTAAACTTTTTTCTAAAGTCTACTTGAGAACAAGTAGGATTCAAGTGGGGGGATATTTGATGATATCAAATAACATCACTTTATTATATCATTTATCATATCTATTTTGCCCACTTTTATATAATTATTGCATTATTTGGTACTTAATTGCTTTAAAGCTGATAAATGCAGTAATTAAGGAGTGTTTTGTAAAGACAAGCTAAAAGGCGCATAATTTGGAGCTAAAATGAAGACATTTGAAGATTGTTAAATTTTCACCAATACGCCGTATCCAACTTAAGAGATACGGCGTATCTGCGCCAAGACTTCACAAGAAAACGTTTGACCAATTCCCAATACGGCGTATTCACTCTGTCTACATACGCTGTATCTATGAAGATAACTATTCGAAGATACAGTAAATCAAGTAAATTGGAAATGATATCAAAGATTTATTATGAACGTAGCACGCACTCTAAGGAATCCAGCCCAATACGCCGTATCGACCTATCTGGATACGGCGTATCGAGTCTTTTTCAGACACTATAAATAGAAGACTCAAAAACGAGTTTTTAGTGTCCAATATCATATTCTTTATACCATACTCACTAAAGTCGAATTTTAGAAGAGAATATCAGCCAAATAGGACACGCATTGATCACAACTCCATAAAAGACATCGTGTAATTTTTACTTTCTTAATCGTTCGATTTCAATTGTTTGATTACGCCTGTATAATTACAATGGTTGTGGGCTAATACCCTCGGGTATTAGCCATCTTAATGAAAGTTCAATGTTTGGTTTGTTTTAAAATTGATTTCTTAATTTATCATTGATTGTTTAATTATGTTTATCACTTCATACTTGTTTATGTGTTTGAATATGCAACCTATCATTCAACTGGATCTAGTGATACGGACCAAGTAATCTAGATACCGAGATAGCTCTACATATCGTGTTTCATATTACTGGACCAATAGGATCACAAATAATGTTTTGTCTTTGTCTTTTGATTATGAGCTTAATTGGACTGGTAGGTGACCCGTTTATGTTTCAGCAATCATGCTCTTAATCAACTGATAAAGATTTAAATAGTGGACTACCAGTATATAAAACACCGTCAAATAATAAGTGGGTAAAGTCCTGTTGGGCTAGGTTTTTAACAGGATCACCACTACTTTAATTCTCTAAGATAGATTATAATTAAACTAAAGGATGCTTTATGCGGATGGCAGTTAATACGATGACAGGAATGAATCATTTCTAGGTCTTAGGATGATGTCCCGCCAAATCTTGAAGAATGATATTCCGCATCGAGATAGTAAATCAATTACATTAAAACACACAACCCAACAATACGACTAGATGTTAATAATGGGCTAATACAATTTTCTATCATTTGGCTTGTACCGCTTTTCTATCTTCTAATCTTCTTCTTTTGTATTTATTGTGTATCCAATTGATATTTGTCATCACCAAACCTGTGTCAGTCTGTCAGGCTGAAAACCCCCAAATCATTAGACAACGTACATAGCATAGGTTTAACCAGTAGATAGACTAATTAAAATACTGATAGAATATAGTATTAATATCCCACTGTTAGTGTTCGACACCCTACTTACTGCGAACTCCATCTTGACCGGGTACACTACTCGTTAATGTGTTGTTTTAGGTTTGTCGGCTAAATATAAATTTAAAACCTGATAATCAAACAATTGACTTTACACAGCAGCACATCAAAAACATTCTAGTGCGGAATGAAAACCTCATGATGATTCTCATAATCCACCTCCCGAGATCCCAAGGAGAGCTCTTTTCCTGGAGGGTGGGAAGGACCCGCAGCGTCTGGCTTAATAGTATCGCCAGAACTAGATTCATGAAAAATAAACTGTTGAACCTAAGGAATAACTTTGTCTATATCCATTGGAACCGGCCTCGGTTGTCACTAAAGGAAGAACAACATACCTGATAACATAATCAACTACAGCTCCAGAAGCATTCGTACTAGAATGATGGGAAGAATCTAAAGAAATAACGAACCTTACGGGCGGACCAATGGTACGAAGATTGGCCCTAGTAACAGAATCAAGAGGAGCACCACCCTCACTCTCCAGTGTGGCTGACACCGACGAAGTAACAAAGGGCAGGGTTGGTATAGCTAAAACACTAGCCTTAGCACTCGGAATGCAACTTGCCAATAACTACTAGATAACAGATGGAGATTTACCACCAATAACAACTTCACTAGAAGTCCCATAATCCCCTCATAATTTCTTGGGAGGATAGGAGGAACCACTAGCATCCAACCGTAGTATATTCAATATTCACATTTGATAACAGACGGAGATTCACCACCAATAACAGCTGCTGCCCTTTTTATACGTGGACGTTTAGGCCTTTCAGTAGTCACTTCCAGCCGTAGTATATTCAACATCCATGACAAGTTCAATCTCAGCATCATGACCTCCTCCAGCAGCGGAATCTCCTTGTTCCGTACTACCACCTTCATCAAATAATTTCTTAACACTAGCCTCTAACTTACTTTCAGCACGGGCCGGAACAAATGGTAGGAGCGGAACCACGCACCCTACAATAGAGTCTAGAAGCTTCACTTCTCCCTCAACAAGCTCCCTCTCGACAATTTTAACCTTGGTAGGATCAGCAACATGGATAAACGTAAGCAAGTCAATTTCTGCAAAAAATGAGTAAATAATCACAAATAAGATCAAGAAACTATAGGGTAAACAGTGTATAACGACAAACACCCACCCGTTTCGTCATCATGAAGAAACCTAGGACAAGTCTCCTCGTCTAGGGTCTAATAACAACTCATTCCAACTAAACAAAGGAAGGGCTTTGGAAACTTCCAAAACGGAGTCGGATGTGCAACGAGGATGGCATAATGGTTTGCGTTAAACTCAGTTGACTTTGGAAAAGGGTCTTTGAAGACATTCTTATCAGTATGCCACGAAAAGGAGGTCGGACAAGAAAAGGAGTCGACCCAAAAGAAGTGGTCATTCCTGTGTTTAAGTGAATCCAAGGGTTTGGTATAACATACGGCGTCACTATCAGGACGTTTACTAAAAGACATCCACCCTTTCTTTTTAGAATTTACATAAAAACAACAGAACAGCCTAATCGTTGGTTCAATATTATAAAAATGACATAAGATCTCGAAGTGAGAAACTTTAGCGGCCACAATAACAGAAAGTTAGGAAATATTGATGTGATAATTCCTAAGAAGATTAACAAGGAAGGTGGAAAGAGGTAATCGGAAGTTGGTATACTCAAAAAATCTAGTATAAACGCCAATCTTGCCATCAGGCATTTCATGTATAGTTTGGTTAGGACTAGGCAATTGCTGATGAACATCCTCGGGAATATAAAACTTTTGACAAAAAATGTCAAGACCTTTCCGAGTAAGAACAGACTTTATATCCGTAATACTGCTCATGATAAAGAGTAAGAAAGGATTAGAGCCTAACCTGAGAGTCTAAGAGTTCTTTAAAGAAGCACACAACGCAGAAGAAACAATTTAAAAGCTCGAAGAATTTTTTAACAATGGCGATTAAGGTGAAAGGAGAGGAAAATGAAACAGTGAAAACTGAATCGGGTATTTATACCCATGGTATATTTAATTCAAATTAATCCCAGATGGATACACATGCCCAAGACGTCCGAGTCAACAGACAAGATTGAAAGTAAAAAATAGCGATGACAGTTAGACAAGTAGGCCACACAGTCAAATCAGTTAGAAGACAAAAGGTCAAGAAGAGTTCACATCTCACGCATTCCACCTAACAAGTATAAGGAAACATCACAGAGAAGCAAAATAGCTGCAGAAGAAGCAGAATCATCACGAAACTTTAGTCTAGCAATGTTTAATGCGCACGTATAACGAGTACGCCAGGCTTATAGGCCTGGGCCATATCATCACATCTGGGCCCCGGCCCAATGAAATAAACAATAAATATAACGGGTAAGAAATAAGCCAGAACCATACTGGCACGACCCGAAATTAGCAAAGCAGATGTAGATGAACCACAGATGACCACTGTGGAAGAGGATCTGCATCCGCAGTACGATTATAGCGGACCCTTACCCGACAAGGGTCCCACTCTGGCCACTACAATTATAAGTGAAATACTAGGAAACCCTAGTACTAGGCTCCCCTATAAATAGGAGCCCTCTGACATACCATAAGGTACACAATCGCTGACACCTTTCAACACACACGTATATACTCTAACAACATGAATACTTACTCTCACGCCGGAGTCTAATCGTGGGGTCCGTCCTCACGGTAAAGCTAACGGTTTTCTTTCCATTTGTGCAGGAAATCATCTCAGTTACTTGGTTTAGTACAAGATCCAACCCATTAATGACTTGTTGGCCCAATCCAATAAGCATTCCAGATCTATACTATACCTCATCACACTTTTTGTACTAACAATCACTATATTTCCTTAAGACCACCCTACCATCATGTCTATCATATTCTAGTTTATTACACCTAGAACGCTGATGATCACCACTTTTGGAACTTCTAGATGAAGGAGTAACACGCTGCAACATCCGAGTATAAAATCAATATTACATACAGGCACAAATATGTTATAACATTCATACGCAAATTACAACTTTGATTGCATGTTATAGAGACATAAGTTTGATCATGTTAACAAGATGGAAAACATTTATCTCAAACAGCCATGTTACATCAAAAAGTGAGGTAGAAGCATATCTAGCAGATCGTTCTTAAGTGGTTTAACTATAAACATTGAAAAACATCACAATTAGATCGAACTGCACATAATACATTGCATCTAAATGTTTGCTTTAAGTAACCAAATTATGATGACTTATAGTAACTAACGATTACCCAGATACAGATACACCACTTACAATGTCAACTTGATCAACGAGTGAGGATTTTTCCACATCTTCGTCTGTAGATGCCATCATAGAAATAACTTATGGTCTAGGAACTTTAAATGATACTTCAACTAGTTTTGCACTTAAAATGATCAGCGAGGTAGAAGCATATCTAGGATATCTGACTATTCCAATAAAGACCTGGCCATATCAGGCCAAGACCTGGTCATAAACGGCCAAACCCGACCAAGGCCCGGCTAAACCCAGCCATAATCGGCCAAGACCCAATCATAACCGGCCAGAACCAGCCATAACCCCTGGCCATATCCGGCTAGACCCGTCTATAACCGGCCGGACCCGGTTATAACCGGCCATACTCGGCCAGACAACCTGCCTAACCCGGCTAGAACCAGCCATATCCAGACAGACCCGGCCATCTGGACAAACCCGGCCATCCGGATAAACCCGGCTGTATCCGCGACCTATTAACAATGATTGAAAAATCTTTTTCTCCATAATTCACATAGCGACATGATTGAAAAATCTTTTTGAGCACCATTAACAATTAGAAAAACTTGCTATGGATAAAAGGTTAATTGAATCGAAGAAAAATGTTATTTTTGGTTTTGTTAAAAGTGCAAGAAAATAACAAATTGAAAATCTGCCTAACTAACCGTCCACAAACACCCCTAGTCAAAGTCACTTTCCTTTGTAAAGCACAGCTTATTATACACACCTACATTCTACATAATAATCTCGGTCGTTCACCTAAAACAACGTAAACCATCTCTAATCTAAGCCAAAGTTTTAATACTTACAACACTAGGTGCCCATTAACAATAGGGCTCCTTTTATAGAAAAAATTGATGTCATCTCAGCACTTTTCCTCTACAACTCAAAACATATAAGATACCCTATGGCCATACCTAATAAAACACAGGTACACACAAAGAAAGAAAAAATTCCGTATAACACGGCTGGTGGATTTGGCATGAAAAGCTATGACACGAGGTTGGGTGTAAAGTGGAGTCATAAAGCTATAACTTGTCTTATAACATGTGCATATCAAATGCTCTTATGTGAACTAAAAGTGTCAAAAGTAAAAGGACTAAAGTTGATAATATTACAACCATTGTCAATAGGGCCAATAGCGCAAAAAGATACAATCCTATTTTTATAGATATACTAATGCTTAGCGGGTATTTGTTACTTTAACTTTATATGTGGGCTTACGAACTCATTCGCTTTTCAGCTTATATTTCTTAAACCCTAATTTTCATGATTATTTTAAGATTTTAGCGCTAATAAAAAGTTTATCATATGATAATAAACTTACATAAGTTTATCATATGATAATAAACTTATATAAGCCCAAAAATCTCAAAATAAGTCGAAAAACAAATAAGACGTATAAGCTTAAACAAACACCCCTAATACTAAGGTTCGGTCAACACTTCTCACCATTTCAATTGCCAACTTGAAACGCCCAAAAATGGAAAATATTCTTTTTTTTAAATTTGGGTTGCAGAACCCATTTGGTCGGTGGCCAAACGGACTTGACCCGCGGCTGGGTGAAAAACCCGCGGGGACTAACCTATGGCTAAAATGTTGTTGGTCTGTAACTTTTCTAACATAGTTTTTCGGGAAATCATTCTTGCATTTATCGTTAAAATTTAAAACTTTGCACAAACATCATACATGTATAAATTATCATTTATGTAAATGGACTTTGCATAAAAATAGGTGAAAGCGTATTTTATATGAAAAATGGAGTTTATATCTTCAAAATCAAAATTTTGAGTTCAATCACAATAACTAAAACAGTATCCCGTTTTGAATTATTATAAACTAGTCTAAAAAGCATAATGATTGGTCTGCTTGAGATCGAACCGGACTAAAGACCAAAAATGAGAAAACTGGTAGATCAAGGACCTGACCAAAATATGTTTGGCTTGGTCCAGCTCGCTCTGATTTATCGGTTTGGTTCAGTCTTCGGTCAATTCTGCTCAACCCTAGTCTATACTAGATATAAAGAGAAAAACATTCGCTTAAAACTTAAAAACTTAAAAAATAAGTAATGTTATTGAATAAAATATTGCTACTTATAAAAGACAATGCGCAGAGTATGTATATAAATGCTTAATTACAATTTAAACCATTAACTTTTTTCACTCTCATTTATTCCCTTTGTTTTGCAGATGTTTTAGATTTGACGTGCCAAAACATGCATGCATGAGAAGAGGTGGATCTAAAGTCTTATAAACACAATCCAAGAGATTACCTTGTATGGTTGGACATGTGACCGTAGTCTTATAAACACAATCTTCATACTCGATTTATCACTTGTTCTATTTGTTCTTGGAAGGACAACTGTATTCACCACAGCCGAATGATTTTGCAACTTCAAGACTTTTTGAAATTTCCAGGTCATACTGTGAGCTTCTGTTCTTATTATCAACAAAGTTTAGACAATGAGATTTAAGGGAAAGAAAAAAAATGTTGTCAATACTTCTCGGTCTTCAAAACCTAATGCCATTCTTGCTCCAGGAATGTTTCAAGCTTGACTATAACCTGATTTCTCCTACCTTTGAGAACAATAGGGGATGATCATGAATGGTATGCATTTGACAAGACTTTAGAATATACTGACACTCTCTGTGGATTTGGAGAAAGCGCTAGTAGCACACAGAATCCTAGTGATCCTCTATTAGAACTACTTGTATGTTTAAAAAACATGTTCAGGAATTGTTAGTCTATGTCTCTCAGACATGCCCTAGTTCACCAAAATCTAGTGGGAAATTAGTTGCCATCACACCGATCAATAAGGACAAAAGAGTTAGATTTTCTAAACCTGTCACATCATCAAACAATATTTCTAAGTAGACTGATTCTCTTAAAACCAAAGATTTTAACAAGCCTTTGCTGTCTTCTACAGGAGTAAAATATACTACTAGTGCTAGCGGATTAAAGCTTTCAGGCAATACAAAGAACAATAGGATCACATGACCACCATGTAGCAATCAGAAGAATAAAGTAGAAGACTACCCTAGGAAAGTTAAATCTAGTTTGAATAAGACGAAGTCTGTTTCTGAACCTATCAGTAATGTACTTGTTAAGCATTCTGTGAGAAATGCTAAGTTTGAATCTATGTGTGCTGTCTGTAACAAATGTTTGTTTGATTCTAATCATGATATGTGTCTTATTTATTTTGTAAATGATGTGAATGTGCATTCAAAATCTACATCTAAAAGAAACAAAAAAAAAGCTTGGAAACCTACGGTAAAGTGTCACTTATGTAGGATATAAGTGGAAACCAACAGGAAGATTTTCCACTATAGTTGGTAACTCGTGCCCTTTAACTAGGATCACTCCCAAGAAAATAGTGCATCTTAAGGAAACTACTCCTATGTTAGTTGACACACCAAAACCAAAGATTAAAGTCTATATTAGGAGACCCAAATAGTTAAAATTAGTAGGTTCAAGTAAAAAAGATAAGATTGTTGAATCTAAAATTTCTAACAACTCGGGACCTACTCATTTGTGGGGATCCAATACTACAGATGTTCCATCTTCTTCTTATTTTGTCAATGACAAGTTTTCCAGATCGTCCTCTGGTATCTGGACTCTTTGTGACAACCGTGGCTTGAGCAGGTTGGTCAAACCATAGTGCTGACCTAAATATTTGTTCTATATGTATGTGTTATGTGTTATATATGTTTATACATGTTTATATGTGTTCTAGTATCATCTATGGTTGTGTGTGGGATATGTGAGATTGCATAATCAATCCATTGAGCGTGACCGTCTCATTGGGATTGGATTTGTGTTGGATTTTATAGAATTCATTTCGTTCACTTTTGGTGATAAGGAAATGATTTCGGTAATTGAAGCGGTTTCGCGTTAATTGTGTAAGTAATTATACGTATACGTATTTATTGTTTAGTAATATAGGTAAAGATTAGGTTCTAGTAGTAATGGATATGAAAGAAATGAAATTTCTATTTTTGGAATGTTAGGTTTAATAAAAATGGAAAAGTTAATTATTTTTTAAAGTCTAGACCAAATTGCGTTTACTCCAAAAACGGTATGCGCAATAAGCTGAGGTTTTTATAATATAAAAACTTAGGTATAAAGAAATAATTAAGTAATTAATAAATAAATAAATAAATATTTTTTATACATGAATAGTAAAAAATATGAATTTTAGAGGAAATAAAAAAGAAAGAAAAAAAGGAATTTTAAAAGGACAACAAATTACTATATTAGATCTATCTCCATAATTAGTTGGGGCCTACTAAATACAAAATAAATCCCATAACCCTCTCTATATATGTCTCGTCCCGTGCAGAGGAAAAGAAGATAAGAGAAAAAATTTAGGGTTGTTTTGATTTTGTGGAAGGAAACAAGCTTTAAGGTATGTTTAAATAATCTTTGTTAGTTATTAATCATTAAAAACATGTAATAATTATTAGGATGGAATTAGGGTTTTTATAAATCTGTAAATTAATGATATTAATCATGTCATAATGATTAGGGTTTAATTGTAATCGTATGGGTATGATCGGTTAGGTTTAATTCATGTTAAAACTTGATTTAGGTTTGAGCAAAATTTTGGTTCGTGTTGTTCAGATGATATCTCATGATTAATAATGATATTTTGATTAATCTTATGTCTAAATTGTAGTCCAGAGAGTCTACTTTCCAAAAAGTCCGGCCTTGAACGATTTTGAGTTCGAGAAGTCATTCAAATATTATTTGCAAGAAAAGTTGTCAAAACAGTAAATACGGGTCAGATTTCGGTCTGATGTTGGGGAGTAAAACCCCTACTTAAAATTAAAATAGGATTAGCCCTTTTACAGAAATCAAGTTCTATGTGTCTTTTATACTTCCATAAATTTTTAGCCTCTGATTTGTTGTCTAAGTATGGTTTTTAGGGTCATAATTTTTAGTGTGCAAACAGATCCAAATTGGGACTGTTTTAAAGTTTGATTTTCTTAGGAGTACTTATGCATGTAAATGTCTCTTGAGAATCATGAGGTAGTTAATATGCTCATAGATGAACATAGGTGATTTTTTGTATGAATTATGGAGGTCAGTAAGTAGAGGTTTTGAGTACGTTAAGTCACGTTAAAATTATACAATTTTGAACAAATTGTGACTAACTAGTGAAACTTGTTAATGAAGTGGTTAAAGTTGGGTATGGTGTCGGGGTGACCCATGAGGTTAATAAAACACCTTAGACATCCATCATATGATTGTTACATGTGCATTAAGCTTTTGTCTTAGTAGCGTGTAACACGAGTTATTTTGTTGTTTAGATTTATGCTAGTTGTTTGTGAAGTTTTTTGTTAGAATCTTTTGGAAAGCTAAGCAAAGGTGAGTTTCATATCCCCTTTTTCTCATGTTATTTTCGGTTGAGAATGATGCTTGTTGCCGTGTTAAATTTTTTTTAAGCTTGTTGTAGTTATGTGTATTGGATCGGATGAGTACGCCTACTCAGTGTTGTGATATGGGATCGGATAGGTACGGCCTACAGTGTATGGTTGTTTTGGTATGGATATTGTGGAATCCCCAATATGCCAAAAGAGGTTGTGACGGTGGTAAGTCTTCGTTAGTAATATGGGCCATGTAGCGCATATTGTAGTTGATATGATTGTGGGATCGTAGGCAACATCAGTCCTGTGTTGGTTAATTGGTTGTCATGAATTATTTTGGTAATGGACAGCAGATAATTGAACAGTTTTTTTGGATATTGTTGTAATGTCCGTTAAACCTATGATTCTCGCTTAACTTTTGTTGATGTTTTAAGCATTCATTTTCAGGGTTGTGCTTAATGGTTCGCTAAGATAGAGTCGGAAGTGGCTAGAAGAGACCGTAGGATGCTTGGAGTTATTTATGCTTTCTGTTTGAATAAATGCGTTTGCATGAATTGTTTGGATTATGTTTTGCATGTCATTTATTGACGAGACCTCTTTCTCATTAATAAAGACATCATTAGGTTTTGGGTATTGTTATGACACTTTGTGTCTTTGCTTTACTTTAGTTTTCATTTTAGTATTCTCTATATAGACACCATGTGTTGTGATGATATCCATTCTTGTTTACGCCTCGCGTTTCCGCCTTGGCGGGGTGTGACAGATTGGTATCAGAGCCTTTGGTTATAGAGAACTAGGTGGTTGAGCCTAGACTATAGCTTAAGGGTCCCTCATATAGTTGCATTTTAGGGCATAAGTGTTTGTGTACGTATATACCGTATGTTCCCGCTACCTAAAAGCTTTGAAATTCTTTCTATTTTGAATTACTACTATATAATATGAAATATATACTTTTTCATTATGGGGATCTAATAGTATATACCCCTTTGTTATTGTTTTAGTCATGTCTTCCCCTACCCCTAGGAGATATCGTTGGGAGATTGTTTACCTCACTGGACCCGCGGAGTTGGGTGACTTTTGAGAGAGAAAAGTCAAACCCAAGCGAGGCCCAACATAAGTTTATTTCGTTTTCTACCTCGATGCGTTGCTATAATCGAGGATTGCTTTTATATTTTGGGTCACAATGTGACTTCTGTTTCGTTTGGTCGATTGGGATTTTATGGTTCGTTAGATGGATTATCATGTTTGAGTTATATTTGGATTATTATTAAGTGCTATGTGGTAGATGTGTGTTATCATTGAGATGTGTGGTCTTGGAAGTAAGTACACGTGTGAAAAAGGTGCAATTATAATTATGGTCGCGAACATAATTATAAAGGCAACACACACGTGGACTTGTGACTTTGATTGCATTGATCATTGTTGCTTGTATGTATTATGTAAGGATGTAAGTCTGGATAGTTGTGTAGATGGTAGTGTAGATGTGATGTGAGATCCTGTTGAGGATGGTTGTGTGGTTAGAGAATTCCTCTCTTAACCGATTAGGCGATTATATTAGGTTGGGTTGCGTAGATGGTAAGGTTCCCTTTCATCTATCATTTGCAAATACATCGGATACCTGTTGGTATTGTCGTCGCGATGTTCGTTGAGATATCCAACACTCGTGTTGGTATTCTAGGGTGTTATCATAGAACTGGTGTTCTATGTTCTCCGTTTGGCGTTTTGATTGTTTTCCTTTGTCTAAAGGTGACGATACTTTTTGGTTTGGTTCTAAGACCGTTGGTATGGATGAGTCCTTATGGTTTGTTTGGTTTGCAAGAGTTCTTGTCGTGTTCGTTTTCAAGTAAATTAATATTCTGGTATTGGAATTCTTAAGGTATTTTGGGAGTCTATTTTGCTATCATGATTTTTTTTGTTGTAAGTCATAAATTCCATTTGAAAGTAAGTTTGTTGTAGTCGATACCATATTGTTTAGGTGTTAAAAACTTCTTTTAAAAAAAATTATATAAATAAAATGCAACACATTTTTTTAAAATCATCTTTTGATTTCTTTTATGAAAACCATAATTAAAATAAGTTTATGAAAATTTTATTTAAATTTATTTTTACACTTAAAATTATTTGCATTATTAACTAAGGTGATTCTATTGTTTTAAAATAGGTTATGAGAGAAAGTTTCCTTGGGTAAAAATTGGTTTTGGTACAAAGGTTCTTAATCTTTTAATTAATGGGTCGTGGTTCGTGGTATTATTCGTTGGGGGTGTTTCTAGAAATCGTTGATGTGTTTGTTAGGTTATAGGTTCGTTCTTCTTGTCGATGTCTACATTCGGTTGATTTTTTTCTTTTTGGAATCGTGTGATTTTTGGGTCCATACCAATTGGTGCATGTAAAGTTTGAAATTTCCTCATGGCGTGGTGCTTGAGTTGATGTTAGGACGTATCTTCTGGGTGGTGCGATTAATAG
>BQNB010175178.1:0-13186 GCA_026074375.1 Tanacetum coccineum
CGTCCCATCTGTATGATACTTATATTGAAACAACCACATAGAGCGAACAATATTAACACCAGGTGGCCTTGGCACAAGAATTCAAGTATCATTTTTAATCAACACATTATATTCGTCGTCCATAGCTTCTTTCCAATTTGAATATTTAAGAGGAAAGAAAGGAGACTTAAGGAGATGAGACAAATGAGACGTATGGCCACTAAAATCAGGATTTGGTTTGATAGTGCCGACTTGAGCACGAGTGACCATGGGGTGAGTACGAACATTATGGGTCACGGGTAATGGGCTAGTTAGCTAATGCGGTGGGGACATAGAAGTTGGGCCAGGAGAGATATTGGTGAAATGGGTCTGCTATAGAGATTGAATATGGTGATGGACTAGTTTAGAAGGCTGGTATGGTGAGTTGGTGTTTAGGGAATGGGCCGTAGGTGGAATTGATTGGGCCTGAGGTGAATCAGGCGTATTTGGATTTAAAGGTAAAGTGTGTTGCGGAGTTTGATTATTTTGTGATGATCAGATAAAGTGACTTGTAACAGTAGGAGGTGTCGGCTCAAGGAAAGAGTAAGATGGCGGGTTAGTGGGTGTCATAGAACCATATAGGAATTGGTCTTCATCAAAGGTAACATGTCGTGAAAGTATGATCTTATTAGTCAAAAGATCAAGACACCGATAACCTCGATGATAAGCAAAATGGCCTAAGAAAATACACGGTGTAGCACGAGGAGCAAGTTTATGAGTCAAGTCTAAGTGTGGGTAGTAAAGGCACCCAAAGATGGGAAGGCGTAAATAATTTGGTTCTTTGTTGAATAACTTTTGGTACGGTATTTCATTGTTGATGGTCGTTGAGGGGAATAAATTAAGGAGATAAGATGCCATATGAAGTGCTTCGACCTAAAATTAAGAAGGTAGATGTACCTAAAATAGTAAAGTTCGAATCACATTATTAATAGTTCTAATCATGCGTTCTGATATACCATTCCGTTGAGAGGTTTTAGGACAAGAAAATCGAAATTATAGACCACGAGTTTGATATAATTTATGAAGTTGTTTAATGTCGAATTCACCACCATGATCACTTTGAATAACTTTTATTTCACACTTGAATTGATTCTTACATACGAAAATGTACAAATTTTTGAAATGCGTCAGATTTGTGACGCAACGGATAAATCCATAAATAATGCGAAAAATGATCTAAAAACAACATATAATACTTAAAACCACCATGAATTAAAATAGGAGATGTCCATAAATCCGAATGAATAATATCAAAACAAGTTGAAAGAACTAAATCTAAACTAGTAAATGGAAGTTTCACATGTTTGCCAAGCATGACAAATATGTTAGACTACTTTTTAAGACACAAAATCAAACTACGGGACACCAGAGACCGTAACACGTCTTCACCGAGATGACCGAGACATTGGTGCTACGTAGAAGGACATATAGAAAACATGGCGGTAGGGATTGGAGATAGCTTGGTAACTGGATAAAGGTCTACCAAACTGTCACATCTGATGAGGATATGACGAGTTAAGAAGTCCTTTACAGAAAAACCAAATTCATTAAACTCAATTGTACAATTATTATCCCTAGTAAACTGACGCAAGTAAATAAGATTTTTAATTATGTTTGGAGTTACAAGTACATTATGAAGGTGTAGGGGTAGATGCAAAGTATGAAGAAAGCTATGATTGGTATTCGTAACAGGTATTATATTACCATCACCAACACACACAAACAAAAATGAGTGTTTATTATAAATAGTACTTTAAATACTTGTATTATAATTAAGATAAGAAGAGGCATGTATGTCCATGTTCCATGTAGGATCTTGCAATGTCATCGTGCTAAACGCATTAGGGAGAACAGTTTCTTGAACTGGGAAAAGAGAAGGAGCCGGACCAAGTACACTCGTATGTTAGGCCTGTTGTGGATACGGGCCAAGCACACCTGAATGTTAGGCCTGTTGTGGGTTGCAATATGGGTTTGTCGAGGCACAATCCAATAAGCTACTGGTTGAGGAGGCCCATAGGTTGTAGGTTGTAGGTTGTTGTTGGGGTACAAAATTAGCATACGAGAGTTGGGCTTGTTGGCCCATTCTTAACATCCCATTATTCTTATGTATTTGTTTATATGAACCTTGGAGAAGAACATTATGTACCATACTGCTATTACTATTACCACTCAAGGATCCGGAGATCATCCCTCAACGAATTATGTGATCATGGATAAATTTACACTTGTCCCCGAAATGGCAAGTGCCCTTTGGGAAGTGATGACGTATAATAGGTATACCAGGCCCCTGAGCCTGAACCGTATTATCACAATGGGCCCCAGGCCCAACCAAGCAAGTAAAAGTAACAAAAAGCATATTGGGCTAGAACTAAGCCCAATTCTGTATTGGCACGGCCCTGACCGACGAGAGCAAGAAAGACGGTCGGTGACAAACTTCTGCAGACCAACTAGCGTCCCGCGCGAAAGGGAATTAGCATCCGCAAGCCACAATTACAAGCGGATCCGTATCTAACAAGGGTCCCACTTCGGCCTAATAACAGAAATGAGCGAAATACTAGGAAAACCTAATATTTGGCTTACCTATAAATAGGGGTATTCTGACACCCCACAAGGTACATTTTTTTGATCACATTTTACACCATATATACTCTGACATTCTATGAAAAAACATGAATACTTACTCTCACGCCGAAGTCTAATTGTGGGGTCCGTCCCCACGGTAAGATTAACGGTTTAGTTCTATTTGTGCAGGAAACTATCCAAATCACTTGACTTAGTATAAGATCTAATCCACTTACATCTAGTTGGCCCAGCTCAACAAGCGATCCAGATCTAATTCGAACCCATAACATAAATTGTACTAACAAGTTGGCGCCATCCATGGGGACCCGAGAACGTAAACTACGTTCCCTAAAAAAAAAAATAAATTTTTTTTTACCCCCCCTTCACTATGAGCACACAGTTTGGGTTCCTTATCTACCACAAACAGTCTTCGCGTGCGAAACACGGTGGTAGAGGAAAGAGAAATCACAAGGAAAACCCAAATCGAGCCCGCATATCGAGATTGCATCTCTTAGGGAATTTTGTGTTAAGCAATACATTTAGTTGCTGCCTATCCTTGTGAAAAGATGCACCAAGAAAAAGTCAACAACAAGAAGCTGAAGGCAAGTAAAAGCTGTCTCAATTTTGGAGGAGACTTCACAGTACTCTGTAGTCAGGTGCGCACCAAAGCTGAGAAGAAGAGACGTCAGGAAAAGACTAGGACCAAAGTTTGACCCGCTTTGCATTGTCAGAAGCTGAACCAAGGCCGCGACCGATTCCAGATCCCTTGAAGGAAGATCCGAAAAGGAGAGTGTGAGACGGTGTTTTTGAAAGGTTGGAAAAAAGAGTGTATTCCACAGGTTGGGTGATAAAGAAAAGGGTATGTCCGCATACACTGGTAGTTCAAGGCGTCAGTCACATCATAACAGCCGCGGATACACCGAAAGCTATTATCAGAGTTTCCGCTCACGAGGAACACAACCCGCTCCTAAGAGGCATCATGACAGAAAAGCATACTCACGTAAGGGAGGAAGGATGGGCCCATAGGTTGTAGGTTGTAGGTTGTTGTTGGGGTACAAAATTAGCATACGAGAGTTGGGCTTGTTGGCCCATTCTTAACATCCCATTATTCTTATGTATTTGTTTATATGAACCTTGGAGAAGAACATTATGTACCATACTGCTATTACTATTACCACTCAAGGATCCGGAGATCATCCCTCAACGAATTATGTGATCATGGATAAATTTACACTTGTCCCCGAAATGGCAAGTGCCCTTTGGGAAGTGTGCGCAAAACCCATTATAAGTCGAGTTCGTAGTTCGTTAGTGTTGCTTGTGTTCGAACCAGTATTAGTACGAGAAGATGGGTTAGTAATCATGAGTATAGTGGGGGGATGAAGAAGTAGTATCAATGGAAGTAGAGAGAATGTTGAAAAGTAGTCTTTGCCTAGTAAATGGTCGAGAGACTAATATTGTCAATTGTCTATTGTTGTTTATAGATAAAAAAAGGTTTATGAGTTACTGTAGCAGCTTGTTGATTGTTAAGGGACAGAAGGTGTCAAGTCTTAAAGTTTTGGCTCAATAAAAGCTTTTGTTGACTTAGATTGAGTCATAACTCAATACATTCTTCTTTCTCTTCTCTCGTTTTCATCTCTCTCTCTCTCAATTTTGTAAACCCTAATTAAGATCGTCTTGATCTTGTTCTTGTTGATTCATTGAGCAGTTTGTAATAGAAGTATTATTAATCATATGATAAATCCACACTTGAATAGCAATGGTGGATTTTGGTTGATTTGGTTTACTGGTTAAGATTAGTTTTGTGGTTGTGTTATCAAATTAAGATTTGATTAATAAATAAAACTGCTTAGATTGTTTTTTTCTAAAAGGTATCAGAGTCAGGTTGCTCTGAAATCATTTTTTGAAAATTAGGGTTTCATAAATAATTTAAGGTTTCTAAAATTACTTTGTACTCTTTCAGTTATCTAGTTTTATTTGATAAATCTATGGTTGTATTGTTCAGATCTAAAAGTTTTTTGATAAACGTCTAATTTTTGAAAAAAATAGGGTTTTGAATATTTTGAGGGTTTTGATCTCTGGAGGTTTCTGGTGCTAATTAAGTATCTTTAATCAACAGATCTAGTGGTATTAAGGGTTCTTGACTGTACTTGGCTGGTTTACCTAATTTGGAGAAATTAGGGTTTGTGGATCTTGGTTATTGGATTATTGGTTTGCATTGGTTATCTGCTATCTCTTTTGATTAAGTGAATCAAGAGAATAGTAGGTTTAGTTTCCGCTTCTTATTCTTGAGAAGCTTTAGAACACCTCTCAAACTCTCTCTTTAATTTTTTGAGTTCTTTACTTACTTTCTTGTGTTTTTTATTATTGTTGTTGTGTTTGTCAACCCTTGATCTGCCACTTAAAGTGGTGTGAAAGCCTAAGAACTTTCTACTCTCTATCTCGTGTTGTTTTATTGTTGTAAATATGTCTGTTCATGGGTATTCCAATGAAGTATTTGTTGCCGATGATCCAGTCACTCTGATAAGTAGACCGGATGTTAGTAACATATTGTATTTGCATCCTAATGATTCTGCTGCTTTAACTGTTGATCTATGAAATTAGAAGGAACTAAAAATTATCAAATATGGTCCTGTGCTATGCTTCTTGCTTTAGAAGGAAAAAACAAATTAGTTTCATAGATGGGTCTTGTAGAAGATCCAATACTAATAAGGTTCTTGGTAAATAGTGGGATAGGGTGAATGCTGTGGTTTTGGGATGGATTTTAAACTCCATATCTGATAAATTTTTTTAGGTTAAATTTTTTCAAAGAGGGCTAAACATGTTTGGGAAGAATTAAATGTAACACATGATAAAGTAAATGGTTTTGTAACTTTCAGTTTGCATCATAAAATTCATACACTAAGGCAAAATAGGTCATCTATTGCTGATTATTATCATAGATCGAATGCTCTTTGAAAACAATTTGATGCTTTAATTGAGTTGTCTAGATGTACTTGTTATGCTGCTAATGATTTTAAAAAGCATAATCAATTAATGAAACTAATGCAATTCTTGATGGGTCTTGATGATACTTATATGCAAATAAGAAGTTTTATTATCTGTAAAGAAACATTTCCTGATGTCAGAAGTGCTTATGCTACTATTTCTATTGAGGAATCTCACAGAGTTTCTTCTGGTAGCATTACTGGTTCCTCTTAGAGGAACCATGCTTTTAAATGTTTGTTTATATAAAGTAAACCTTTTTTAAAACTTCGTAGTTGATTGTCAATTATTGTGGTAAAATAGTGAATTTTTTATAATGGTGAGTGGTATTCGCTATGTAAATAGTTGCATCATGATGTGTTACGAAAGCTTTTGATGAGGTGTCATTGTATACATTTTTAGGGTCATTTAACCCCCTAAATCATGCAAATATGCCCAAATTATGTACTTAATCGTTCTTTTTATGCTCTTAGCATTTGGATGGCTTTTGGAGGAAATACACGTGACTTGGGCTCATTTAGAAAAGAAACGGACAAGACTACAAACTCTACATCAAAGTCTCCTGAAGAATTCTGTACAGTGCCTGGAGACGGCGTCGCAAATCTTTGCGACGACATCAGATCATACAAGAGATGACGTCAAGAAACCTATGACGATGTCAGAACGTAAGCCGCCTCAAAAGAAACCTAGAAGCTTCAGCGGAGCGACGGTGTCAGAATCCTTGCGATGCTGCCGTGGTCGAAAACCTATATATACAAACTCGTTTTAGGGTTTTTAAGTGTGTAACTTTTGGAAACCAAACCCTAATGTTAGAAGTTGATTGTAGCATCTGTTTAGGTCATTTTAATGGCGTCAAAACCCTCTTGTATCAGCCTAAAACACATTTTTTAATTAAGTGAAGTCCATTTATTCCTTTAATCTTTCAATATGTCTATGTGTTGTTTGATTATTATTGTTCTTCGCTTCTTTTTAACATGCTAGGCTAGATCCCTTAGTATTTACTTATGATTGCATGAAACTTAGTTTGTAGATCCTTTTAATGTTGCTTCTTGTGATGGATGTGCGCGTTAGGCTTTAGAAAACTAGCCATAAGATATTAAATTGGCATAGACGTCTAGGGAAATGCGAGTGTGTAGAAAGGATACTGATGGTGTACCCCATTTAACGATTCGGAGCCTAACCTCTGATGCTCTACAATACAACACTTCGAAGTGTTCATTGGCGTAAAGCTCACTTAGGGCTACCGTAAGGGAATCGCCAATACACAACGAAGCTCATCCCAAATGGAGCCTTAAGCCTTTAAGGAACCCAAAGCTCCCAGAAAGGCAAGCAAGGCTCCGAGCTAAAAGACAAAATAGAATATTTTGTAGACCCAACAAAGGACAAATAGTTGTCCTTTGTTCTCTCTCATGCATAACCGTTACACATGGGCACGATCTCGAAGCCTCGGCAGATGTTCTCTCATTGGCTCACGAGATCATGCTCTACTCCAGCCAACCAGAATCAGGCATGTAGAGGTGACCAATTTCATTCCTAAGTCATGCTTATAAATAGCACCTCATTCTATCCATACTAGGTATGTCATAAAACACACACTACTCTCTCTCTAAAACATATACCATTTCCATGATTACTGATTCTTACCCCGGAGCCGATTTATAGGGTCCTCCCCTATGCTCTGTGCTAACCCAAGTGATTTCTTTTTGTCTTATTGCAGATCCATACCAATTCGTAGAAGTATCCAAGCTTATTACCTACATAATAGGCTCTGATCAAGAAGCTATAATCTATTGTACGATCAGTGGCACACCCGGTGGGACCCGCCAAATATTAATTCGTAAGGTCTTCCTTTTCACCCTACCAATATCTGATACTTTCATACATCCAGAATCATGGTAATGGAAATCGATACAACACCACCAACACTCGTAACACCAGAGGTCGAACCTACCAACGAGGGAAGGAGGGATGTTGAAGAAAGAACTCCCCCTATCACGCCTTCGAATACAGCCTCAAATATCACTCGAAATAACCAATCACCTTTTGTAACACTTATGTGTACAGAAACACAAATTGTTGATGAAGCATTTGTTACGGCAAATTACTCACAATTAGAACCCCTTATGAGAAGGAGAATGAGGGAATTACGGTTACAAGGTGTAGCGACACAGTTGGACTATTCAAGTGAAGACGTGGATGAAGAAATGGAGGCACCACCAGAGATTCGGTTGGAATCCTTCGGCATGATGAGGGAACCCATCACGGGGAACATACCTCAGCTGCTAGCTTCCCACTTGAGGGAGACAAAAAGAATGAGGAGGGCACTGTCACCAAGAGGAGCCATGTGAATCAATGGAGAACCTCCAAGGAATGTCTACCCTGCAAATAACTTTTATCCCCCAAACAGTGTTTAACCTCCGAATAGTGTCTACCCTCCGAACAAAATTTATATTCCAAACAACATCTACCCTCCGAATAATGTCTACCTCCAAAATAACCTATACCCTCCAAGTAATACCTATGTTCTGAACAATGTCTACCCACCAGGTAACGTTTACCCTCCGAACAACATTTACCCTCCAAATAATGCTTACACCCCGAATGGCACTTACCTTTCAACTAACGTTTATTTACCAAATAACGTTTACCCTTCCGACAACGGGAGTAACCTCAACCACTCTTATCCTTTACATCAAGTGTACACTACGTACAACTACTATCCACCTAACCAAATGTACCCTCCAGAAATGACGTACTACACTGGATGCCCTGAAGGAGGATATAGAAATGATGAAGGAAGCCCCTCCCCGTTAATAAGATGGATTAAAGAATTTCAACTTCTGAACGGTCTTAGGGCCCCCCCACACGTAGGATATTATTATGGGAATGGTAACCCGGATGATTTCATACACGCATTCGAAGGGGCAACTAAGATGGAAAAATGGGTGATGCCAGTATCATGCCACGTGTTCGTCTACATACTAAAAGACGCGGCAAGGGTTTGGTGGAACAGCCTCCCAAAAGGAGTGGTTCTGAATTACAAAGATTTGAAGAGGAGGTTCTGAACTCATTTCAATCAACAAAAAAAGCAAACAAAATCACCTTTAGCTGTCAATGGGATTAAAAGAAAGGAGGGAGAAAGTGTCCGAGCTTTCATCACCCGATACACAGATGAAACCGCCCAGATCTCAAAACTCAATAAGAACCAAAGGATAGTAGGTTTTGTTCACAGGGTAAAAATAAAATCTTTGGTCAAGTTCATATCCACGGAGCTTCTGGAAAGCTACGACTAACTCATGGACAAAGTATACTCCTGGCTACAAGCAAAAGAGACAACCTCCGAGGGCCGACCCGTTACCTTCAGGGACAGTGGAGCAACGGAAAAACCGCAAAAAGGGAGACCCTCGAAAGGGCCAGGAAGAAAAATAATGAAAGGCGAGACAAGTATATCCCCTATAGGGAGCCCAACCCTGGAATACTACAAAACCTCTCCAAAACCCCTAGGGAAATCCTAGCCTCTAAAAAAATAGTAAAGAACTTCATAAAACCACCCAAGATGGTATCCAAAATCAAAGACACATCTAAAAATTGTGAATTTCACTAAGATTACGGCCATGACACTAATGCCTGCAAGGAATTGAAAAGCCAGATAGAGGTGGCTGTAAAATCAAGGAAGTTGGCTTATTTGATAAAAGGGAATCAGGAAGGGGAAAGCTAAACAAATGGACACTCAACTCGGAGAGTGCGTAGATTCGACTGTAAAAGCAGAACCAACCATGGAAGGGAAGGAAGAACCTATCCTCATGATATGGGTGGTCAATAACCCTTTAAAAAGGAAAGAACCTCCAAAAATCATGAGTATTGAAGAGATGATATTCCCACCCATCCGCAATAGGGCCCTGATGACATCAAATAACGTTACTTTTATATCATCATTTGTCCTATGTTTCTTACCAATTTTATACAATTATTGCGAGAATTGATACTTAATCGTTTATATTTGAGATTTGCAGTAATTATGAAGTACTTGGTGAAGATTAGCACAAAGGTACTCATTCTGGAGCTAAAACAAAGAAATTTGAAGAAACTGTTCTGACTGACTATATGCCGTATCCATTAAGGAAGATACAGCGTATCTATGCCTGCACTTCATAAGAAACCACGAAGACCTATACGCCGTATCCAGGAGATATCATACGCCGTATCCAAGATATAGTATACGAAGATCCTGGAAGATATTAAACATGGTCCCTACTCCAAGAAACTCTCTATACGCCGTATTGACGGAGACCGATACGCCGTATCGACCCAATTCCAGACACTCTAAATAGAAGACCTAAAAATGAGTTTTAGGTGTGCTTGATCATATTTTTGATACAATAACCACAAAGGTCAATTTTCAGAAGACAAGAAAAGCAAAAGAGGTCAAGCAAAGCTACTAATTCCATAGGAAACACTTTGTAATTCCCTATACTCTTATAATCATTCAATTTTTGGTATCATTCGTTTAACTCGGTTAGTTTACCTTGGTTGATTGATTATTCTTGTATTTGTTACAATGGTTAAGGGATAATACCCTTGGGTATTAGCCATGATTATGAAGATTTAAATGTTTGGTTTGTTTATATCGATTGCTTAATTTATCGTTGATCGTTGTTTATGTTTATGAATTCATACTTGTTACGTGCTTTTGTATGCGACCTATCATTCAACTGGATCTAGTGATACATACCAAGTTAGCTAGATACCGGGATAGCTCTCCATATAGCAATTTATATATCTAGAATAACAGGATCATAATTAATGACCTATCTTTACCAATCGCTTAAGAGAATAAGTTATTCTAGCAGGTGACCTAGTATAGCATTCTTCTTCCTTTGGTAAAGACTCGGACAGTAGACTACTAGAATAAAAAGAGCCGTTAAGCAGTAAGTGGGTAAAGTCTCGATGGGCAAGGGTTTAACAAGATCACCATTATTAATCTCCTAAGATAGATTATAATCAGTGAATAGGATGCTTTATGCGGATGCGTTTAATTATGACAGAATTCTACGTGTCTAGGTTTTAGGAAGAAGTCCCGCCTAAATCTTAGAATGATATTCCTCCACGAGATAAGCACTCATTGCACTAAATTAAAAAAACCTGCGTTTTAATTGGACTAATCATGGTTAATATAATTTTTTGGCTAGACCGCTCTTCTATCTTTTGATTATTTGCTTGCGTGTGTTATTGTGTTTAAAATTGATCTAAGTCACCAACAAACCTGTGCCAGTCTCTCAGACTCAAAACCCTCCATTTATCCGTTAGAACTAGGTTTAGCATAAGTTTAACATATATTAGAATTAACATAGTTTAAATTGACTTAATTTAGTTAACCAAAATATTGATTGAATAAAAGATTAACGCTCTCGCTCTTAGTGATCGACACCCCACTTACCAACGAAGCTACATCTGATCGGGTACTCTGCCCGTTAGAATGTTGTTTTAGGTATAGTCGGCCAAATATAAATGTAAAACTTGATAAATAAAATAACAACCTACAGACAACAACATCAGGTTTTTAGCGCCGTTGTCGGGGAGTGAAGTTGTTTAATCTTTACTTTTATTTCATATTTTGGTTTTAACCTCAGATTAACTTAACCCCTAGAATTAGTGAAATTTAGATTAGTATGAAATTCTGTATATTTGTTTATGTTGTTTGCTTGTGTATTTTTTTTGTTTGTTTTATTGTTTTCTATACACTGTTATGGTTGATAACCTGATATGGCGTATTCAGACAAATTGTATACGGCGTATCTAACTTTCTTATCCAATACAACATATCTCATCTGCCTATAAATACGATGTATTCAATTAGTTGTATATGGCGTATTGACTGCAGTTTCTAGTAACTTTGCAAGTTTATTTTCCAAGAATATTTTTACTTTAAATCATATCTTTCCTTTCAGGAACTACATTCAGATTTCATCCATTTCAGTTTATCTATCCAGAGAGAAGATTAACGATGGAAGGAATGATATACAAATTTATCGACGAAGGAAAATGAGAACACGAGGAGATGAGGGCATTCATCAGAGAATTCAAAACATCCAACGAGCTCTTGTTTAAAGAAAGGAACAATTCATTAAGCGAGCTCAGGTTTGAGGTACATAGGTTGTCGAAGGTAATCGATAATACTCTAATATCAAATACATACTGATGAACCTACAATGATCCATCACGACAAGCTAGTTGAACCAGAAGAAGTCATTGTCAAAAATCAACCTCAGAAAACCAAAGAAAAAGTTATTCAACTGTTAGTTGAGCTACAGACACCATCAATTCCTTTTCCCCGAAGGTTGAGAAAAAAAAGAAGAGGCTCGGCGACGAAAGTTCTTAGAAAATTTGAAGCAACTCCATATCAATTTGCCATTCGTCGAAGCCCTAGCTCAAATGCCAAAGTACGCAAAATTTCTAAAAAGTTTGCTGACAAATAAGGTCAGGCTCGAAGAATCTTGTACAATTACGATGAACGAAAGATGCTCGGCCGTATTACTTAACAAGCTACCATCAAAGGAAAAAGACCCAAGAAATTTTACTATCCCTTGTGACATTGGCCACTTACATATTAATAATGCGTTAGCAGACCTAGAAGCTAGTATAAGTTTAATGCCACATATGATGTATGAAAAATTAGGTCTAGGGGAACCCAAACCAACTAGAATGATCTTAGAACTTGCTGATAGATCCTTCCAGTACCCAAGGGGAATAATTGAAAATGTGCTCACAAAAGTTGATAAATTCATCCTCCCCATCGATTTCGTTATCTTAGATATGATAGAAGACTCTGGAATTCTGATAATTTTAGGGAGACCATTTTTGGCAACTGCTCGAGCTATGATAGACGTATTTAATAAAAAGATAACACTTAAGGTAGGAGATAATGAAGTAATCTTCAACATAGATCAATCAGTGAAGAGACCGCTCGCTGAGGATGATGAGTGATATGGCATAGACGACTTAGATGACACGATCAACATAGAAACTCAGGAATTATTAGGAAATGATCAGTTAGATTCATTTTTACTTAAAGGATTGGAAAAATCAGATCTAGAGAGCTGTAATTCTATAGGAAATGAGTCTGATGATGATTATGGTCTTGGGATGCCAATACGGCATATCAACCCAGTTAATACGCTGTATTCAGAAGCACAGGAAACATTTGGAACCGATAAAGTCAAAAGTGAACACATGTATTCGGCTAGTACTAATGAGATTGATGAAAAGAGACTTGAGCTGAAAGATTTACCCCCACCACTTAGAATACACATATTTACATGGTAACAAATCCTTTTCTATAATTATCTCATCTAAGTTGTACAAAAAGGAGAAAATGTTACTTTTGCAAGTATTGGGGAAACGTAAGGGAGAAATTGCGTGGAAGATGTCAAACATCAAAGGAATAAGTCCGTCATTCTGCATACATAAGATCTTAATAGAGGATGACTTCAAACCGGTCATTCAACCCCAAAGGCGTTTAAATCCTAAAGTCCAATATGTGGTGAAAAACGAAATTGTAAAGTTACTTGATTCTGGGTTAATTGATCCCATCTCAGACAGCTCATGGGTTAGCCCTATTCATGTT
>BQNB010175180.1:1092-13186 GCA_026074375.1 Tanacetum coccineum
GCTATATGTAGTATCTATCCCGGACTCTAGCCTACAGCCCAAATAACGATTAGTTACAACGCCTTATTTGTAATCCTAGATCCAGTTGAATGATAGATAAAAACTTAATCAAGCGATAAAAGGGTATGAAGTGATAAACATAATTAACATTCAACGAAAGACTAAACAATCAATATAAACAAATTAAAACATCAAATTATCATAAACAGGTCTAATACCTATTGGTATTTGCCCATAGTTATTGTAACAATACATAGTATCATAGACGAATGATTAAAGTAAAGAAAATGTTACGCTAACTGAACGCTTATATCGGAGTATAAAGATTACAAGAGTTTTCCTATTGAATTAATGCACTTACCGGACCTTCTTAGCTTCTAAAATCATCTGAGAATCATACTTGGTGGTTAAAAGCTTCTATTGCATACTGAAAACTGAATGTTAGGTTTTCTTTATATAGGCTCTAAAATTAGGTCGATACGCTGTATTGACAAGGTCCAATACGACGTATTAGGGTTCTTCAGTGTGGGCTCCACGATTATAATATTCTGGAATAATCTTTAACCGCTACTGAATACAGCGTATTGAGGCTCATGGATACAGCGTATTGGAGTAATAAGTGCTTGTTTCAAATGTTGACCAAGGTTTCATATATGGCGTATCTGCAGATGTGGATACGACATATTCTTCAAAGTCAGGAAATGGTCTTGAATTCGTCTAAGTCTTGATATACGGAGTATTTGTCTAGAATGATACATCGTATTCTTCAAATTTAGTAGACTTTATGAATATCATCGTTTATGCTCCAAAACACGCTCTGTAGGATCCCTAGATCATTCCATGGATGAAGCACAAGATCAATGACACACAAGATTAAACAATAAGAACTTTTGATTGATAGAAACAAAGAGTGGCTACAAAACTCTAAAAGATGGAAAAATGAAATGGAGAAGCTAACTTTTCTCTAACTTTGTCCAACCTAATTTTAGACTAAACTAGGACTATTTATACTAAAAGGATTTGCCTTTTAGGGCTTTCTTTTTGGGCTTTTTACAACTTGGCCCTTATACATAATAAACATAAAATAACATAGTCTTTCGAGCTAGACTTTTGTCTTGTAACTTCGAGTGACCGAAGCTTCTTTGTTTGGGTCCATTTATGTGATCCTAACAAAATGGCTGCATAAAACCTGAGATTTGACAATTTACTCATATGACTCGCAACTGACGCGAATTAATCTAAACAAATTATTTAACATGCTTGAACTTGGTTCAAAAACCAAATAGATTCCCCTACACTTATTATTTTCAAAATACCTTTGATTGAAATTAAGACGAGATTAAAAACAAAACATAGCATGATTACAAGATAGAGTTCGAACATGATAGAATAAAATGAAAAGAATAAAACACACGACACTCCTAATGTGCGGGAACAATAAATATTGGGTTGCCTCCTAAAAAGCGCTTGTTTTTGTTTGATTTATGAGCATGACTCTACCCTTATTTAACAGATAAAAGGGATGGTTCTCTTACACTTGAGTTCAAGTGCGGGTGATAGTAACGGTACAAACCACTGTGATAAGAAGGAGCCATACGTTGAGAATTTTATTGTTGAAGAATAGGCTCTAAACGGTGTGC
This sequence comes from Tanacetum coccineum, assembly GCA_026074375.1. Taxonomy (NCBI): domain Eukaryota; kingdom Viridiplantae; phylum Streptophyta; class Magnoliopsida; order Asterales; family Asteraceae; genus Tanacetum; species Tanacetum coccineum. The sequence continues at coordinate 2,733 of BQNB010175180.1, forward strand.
TTCTAGAATTCTACCTTTCTCTACTTCATTTGGCCTACCGAATAAACTAAGTTCTACTCCTAGAGGAGAAACTTCCTTAGATTCTAATCGCCAATAATCATCAAACATCTCCCAATTTGAAATATCAACACCTAGGAATATACTTTTTCTTAATAAACCCGGTTTAAATCCATAATGTCTCTTAGGGTCATCTATACCTAGGTTACAATAACTATACACACCCTTAGGATGGGAATTTGCCACGTGAGGTAAAGGCGGTGTTTGAGTTGTTAAATAATATACTACCTTCATCCTAGAACTATCTAGATAGTGTGGTTTGATGGGTGGTTTGGGGCATATTATGTTTCCTAGACTTACATCTAAGGATGGACTATTGAGTAAAGGTTGAGGCTCTGGTCCATCAAAACTAGGAACTTCTCTAGAACTAAGAGGAGTGTTGTGATTATAATTCAAGCCTACTTCCTCTAGTTTTTTTTTGTTCAAAGGTTCTACCTCTATTGGGGTTCCTAAAGTCTTTTCTACTTCTTCCGGGTAAGTCACGGGCGGTGTGTATTCCTCAAACGATGGTAGGGTTTGTGTGGTACTCTTAGGGCTTGTAACTCCTACCTCATTATCTATCATACTTAGGCTATCTACATGCTCATCATAATCTAACCATGCCATGCACCTAGGTACCTGTATCCTAACCATATCATCCCCAACTATTTGAGCATTTAGATTTGCTATTGTTTCATCAAAAATAACGCTTGTTGGGTTACTACATTTTTTTATCATATTGGGCACAATCCTCTATGGTATACCTTGCTACTATATCATTAAACTTCTTAAGATCCCCTTCTGCTGTCAAATTGACGATATGACGGGATAACGGGTCGAGATGTTTAAGAAAGATTTCAATTAGGGTCCATATACTAAGGCCATGATTTGGGACTTTTTGGATTATGTCGTTGAAACAAGTCCACGAATCGTAAAGAGATTCATCTTGATGTTGTTGGAACACCAAGAGTTGATTAATGAAGAATACATCAAACCTACCTACGCTAGAATAACCATACCTATTCATTATAATTTACAAATGTTACGAACAAAGGGCACAAAGAAAAAGATAGACTACGAGAAAGCTAATATGCGAAAATTAAATTCTCACTTGAAAGGACTCAAGCAATTAGAACTAAGCTAAACTATGATCAAAACCTAACTTGTAACCTTTTCCCTTTTTATGTTCGGAATATTTCATTTGTAGTCCTTTGACTATTTGACTTTTGTCAGTTTATTCAGATTTTGTACCGTGTCGACGGTGATGATTTTTATGAGAATTGTGGTGAATTATGGTTTATTGTGATTAATAATCTCTTTTGGAAGGTATTATTGTGTTATTTATATTTCGGATGGTTTGACCCGTGAATTTTGAGAAATGCCGAAAAACGAGTCTGACACGTCCGTTAATGTCCAAATGAGTTTTGAAAGGGTGTAAAGTGAAAATATGTCGTGTAAATACTCTAGGTTAATGGAAAAATATTTTTAAGGTGAATAAAAATGCTAATTAACTTTGGGGTAAATTTTATGGTTGAGTTTTATGAGTATTTAAGTGATCCCGACACGAAAAGAAATACCCGACACCCTATAGGATGCCATCCGGTCAAGAAAGTCAAAGAGGGGAACAAAATGGCTACTTCTAGCTAATGTGTCTAAGCTTGTACAAGTATATTCCTTATACCACTAACACTTCATTCATTATCCATTTCATTTAAAAAAAACACACATAAGTGTATGTGTGTGTTATTCGGCCGCCACTTACACCACCACAATCCACCATAAATTTTCTAACTATGATCGAGAACGTGATATTCCGGGTTGATACGAGTGTTTGGGTATTCATTTAAACAACGTTTGGGTTGTCCGGTTCGTGTCGAAATATACATTTTTGAAGATTTTCTTGTAAGTTTTCAAATTTAAATTTCGTTTGTCCTTTTGGGTTTATTTTGATGCATAGATGTTAGTTGTACAAGTTGATCGTTGTGAAAAATCAATTTTTGGAAACAAAATGAATAAAAAAGGGTGTTTGGTTCCATGGATGTAAAAAGGAAAATAAGGGATTTTGTAGTTTTGATGTTGTGGTCGTGATGGTTGAATAATATATGTTGCTAGATAGCTTATTTTTTTTATAGTAGCTTGTATAGCTTATTCGGGCTTATTTTTAAGCTATTTATTGGCTTATTTTAGGCTTATAAGCCACGAAAATTTCTCAAAATCACTAGGAAAGTGATTTTGACTATTTTGTGTTATGGCGTATGTTTGTGGACTGCTTTTGAGGCTATTTGTAGTAACCAAATTTGATACGTAGCTTATTAGCTTATTTTCAAGCTTAATATACGTATTTTTGAGCTATTAGACTCACGGCCCAATAAGTTCATTTAAGCCGTGGCTTAATGGGAGGGCTTATTGTGGTCCGAATTATTTTTACTTATTGGTATAAGCTTATATATATACATGGACCTTAGTTTTTGGACTTGGATCGTATTTTGGACTTATAAATATTTTAATGGACCCTTATTGGGCCTTAAAGCCCAATAAGCGATATTTAGTCGTTATGATAGTTTTGACGGACTTTTGAAAGTGAAAATGTATTTACGAAGTGATATTGAACGATATTTTGGAAAAAACGTTTAGTAAACGCTAAAGATTGAGATTTTTGGAATTTTATCGAAAAGTGTCGAATTGGTAAAAAGTGTTGAAAATAAGGTTTCAAACCTTGAAAAATACGGGTCATGTTGAAATTTCGTAAAAAGTTTATACTTAGAAATTTTTCTAAAGACATGATTTTTGATTTTAAATAATAAAATAGGGGCATTTACATCTATGTCCTTACAAAAGTTCAATATTACATTAATATCCTTCTTAATTTTGTAATTACGTCATTATCCTTCATAAACTTTTATAATTACATCAATATCCTTCCCAAACTTTTTTAATTACATAAATATCCTCCCCATACTTTTGAGATGAAGATGGAAGGTGGGGATGAGTCCCTCGGTATCCAAGAAAACTTTGGTATCCAAATGAACCTAAATCTATAATTTATTACCCTTTTTCAAGGAGCATTGTTGTCGACTTTAAACTTCAACCACCATTTAGCCAACATGGATAAATTTAAAGCTTGTATAGAGCCAAGTCATTTTCAAACGATCCATGTCATTTTTTTTCTGTTGTTTCATTCAAAGAGAGTACACAATATATGTAGTAGGAAGATATGAATTTCTCTCCAAGAGAAATCCTTTGATTGTGTCCTACATATATACTTTCCAAACATAACAAGGTATTAATGAAGGCAAACATCTACAAAATATTCTACACCCCTCCTCAAGTTGGAGCATGTAAGTTTCGAATGCCCAACTTGCACAAGATATAGTGAAATTGTTGCTTCTTAAGAGCTTTGGTGAAGATGTCCGCGAGCTATTCTGTAGTTTGCACATACTCTGTCTCAATGTTTCGAGACTGAATTTCATCGTAAATTAAATGAAAATCAACTTCAATGTGTTTAGTTCGTTTGTGAAATACGGAGTTTGCAACAATGTAAATAGCTGCTTGACTATCACAGAACAACTTTATAGGTCTTGAATGAACCACACCAAATGAGTATAGAAGACCCTTAAGCCATTTTAATTCACAGATTGTTGTTTCCATGGATCGACACTCCGGTTCTGTGGATGATTGAGATATGGTATGTTGCTTTTTAGTCTTCTAAGAAACCGAAGAGTGGCCAAGCATTATAAAGTATCCAGTTAAAGATCTTCGTGTTAATGGACACCTCGCCTAGTCAGAGTCACAATATGCAGACTCATAAAGATCATTATTAGAACTTAATAATATACACTGACCAATGTTTCCTTTCAAATATGTCACAACTCGAAGTGCAACTTCCTAGTAGACTACTAGGGGATTTTGCATAAATTATGCTAGAATATGCACACAACTAAGTTCGGGTCTTGAGATGGTCGCATAGATCAACTTAACTACTAAGTGAGGATGTTTTTTGAGGTCTTTTTACAATGGTCTGGTTCCTAATGCCAACTTATGGTTTTCATCCATTGGAAATGACGTAGGCTTGCACCCGAGCAATCCTGATTCATCTTTGATTTGAGCAATTTCAAGACCCAAGAAATACCGCAAAGCACCAACATCTTTCATATGAAAGCATTCCCTCAAATAAGCATTAAATTCTTTTATTTTTTCTAAGTTATTTCTACCAATGATGAGAACGTCAACATATACTAACACATGTACACGTACCTTATCTCTGATATAAGTCAACAAGGAGTAGTCATACAAGGATTGAACAAATCCAAAGTCATTCAAAGCTCATAACGCTCAAATTATACATATTTCTATATGCGTTATATATGCTTTTATACTTATATATTGGTTAATTATAAGAACTTTTGGTACTTAATCGAGTATATTTGCTATTGTAGGTTCATGATATGTGTCGTGGAAGAAAACGGAAGAATACACGAACATTTGAAGCTTAAACGAAGAAGTATACTCAAACTCAGAGCTTCCCGACACCTGTTTACCGTTTTGGTCATAACTCGGTCATTAGAACTCTGTTTGACTTGAATCGGGCGGCCACGTGAAGAGAATTCAATTATATACAACATTGAAAAAGGCCAAGTGCTGAAATTTCCCAAAGTGCGGCGGTTTTACCTAAAGTGCGGCATACTTTTGAGGCGGTAGAAAGAATTAAAGGCATTAAATGAAGACAACATTAACACCCGAAGTACGGAGCACAATATATTTTGTGCGGCGGTTTTAACCCTCCAAACAGCCTATAAATACCCTCATTTGGCTCTCCCATTTCATATATCTCTCATACAATTATATATCTTACACACACATATTAATTAGAGCCTTTAGAGAGGAGGAAGGAGTGGTAAGGATCTTTGGATCCAGCGATCCAAATACCCTTTCTCGCCACCATGTTACCACCGCTCCCCACCGCGAACCACCACTAAAATACCATATTTCCATAATCTAAACACATTATACCATGAGGATTAGATGATTCACACCAAATCTCTAATTCCTTCACTATATTAAACCTGTTACCAAACACACCATTTGGCGACGTGTTCTTGATTTCCAACGGGTTCATGACAGCCCCGTGGGTTATTCCAGTAGGTTCGGATGTTGGTTATTTGTAGGAGCAATTGGTTATTGGTTTGGTTATGATGTAGTGTTCATTGTTTACCTCGTTCTTGAAACATGAATAATATTTGGATGATTATGCTATGACTTATGACTAAACATGTTTATGAATTCGATGTTATCTTTGCTTGGATCATTGTTTATCTTTTAGTATATCATTTCAATTGAAATAGGCCTAAAGGATTAATTGTCTTGATGCATTTTGAATCGTGTTGGCCATACGAATCAATATCATGCTTGTGAGAATTGTGTGGTAAAATGATAAACAATATAAGTTGAATGATGTTTAAGACCCATGCTTATGTTGACTGGCCGGGTTGGGAAGAATTCATATGTTTGCATATTTGATATAAACCATTCTTAATGCGCTCGTGATAATGTAGTATATAGGTCGAAAGGATTCTATGTTATCATTGGTATATATGCTTGTTATTATGATTACCCGTCATATATGACTTGTATGCTTTGTTTATATAAAGTCTTGCTCTATCTCTATCTATTATGTTATGTGGATCATGTTTTGTTTCTTGCTTGCTTTATACACACGTTTAGGCTATTTGACCCGTGACAATCAATTAACTTTGTTACTTGATAAACAATCTGTGAATTGCTACAAATCCCATGGAATGACCTGGACTTACCTAATACTATATTACATACGAAAGGGTATACTTGCCCGTGTTGTGTTTTTAGTCAAAATCGGTATTTCTAGTTATTATAAATTTAAAGCTTGTAAAAACACACATCAAGTTTTTGGCGCCGCTGCCGAAGATTTGTTTAGTTGTTTGCAGATTGTTTGCTTGTTCTTGTACATCTTACGTGTGTTTCGTGTGCCTAATTTCCTTGAAATCTCTTAAAATTTGTCTGCTGTTGCAGAAAGTATGGCGCACATCTCTATGTGAGCACCGTACTTCTCCTGTTCTCATTTCTTATTTTGCAGGATTATACCCGAAGTACGCCGGTTTCACATCAAAATCGCCGTACTGTTTTACAAATCAAAATTTATAAACATGCCGTACAGTTTTCTGGAAAACTGAACCAAAAATCATTTTTCTTCAGGAAGTACGCCGCACATACAATCTATGCGCCGGTTTTTCTGAAAACCCAGAAAGTACGCCGCACTTACACCAAGTACGCCGCACTTTCTGCAAAATTTTCACCAGCAGAATCTGATTTAAAACCAAAACCAAAACCCAAAACCAAAACCCAAACAAAACCCCGTAAATTTCTAGTCTCAAGTAAGTAATCATTTGAAATCCTATTTTTTCTGATTATACGCCTTGTAATTTTGTGAATATTTAGTTGTCATTAAAAAAAAGCATAAAAATGTTAAAACTATAAAATCTTAAAAAATAGTTTCGTATTTCCTTTTGTTTAGTTGGTGTGTTTGTGTTTCTCTATTTATGTGTTTGCATGTGTTTGTATTTGTGATATTAAATAATAAGTGAAAAAAATCTAAAAATATGTCTTTGTCATAATAAAACTGCCGCACGTATTTTGTTGTGCGGCGTACTTTCGTCATTTTTCTCGTGCTAGTATTTTAAAATATATGAAAAAATGTATAGATATAAAAAAATATAAAAAATAATTATAAAATATAAAAAATCATTGTTTTGAACTTTGTGGATGTGTTCGCTGTAAACCCTCACGAGACTATAACTCGTCCACTCGGGGAACCAAGGGGTTTAAAGGCTTGTTGCATACGATAAATGCAACCGTGATGCCTACGAAAGTGCGCTTTGTATTTTACGGTTTTTGTAGTTTTGTTTATTTTGCAGATTAAATAAATAGGTGAAGGTTGGATGGTGGTGATAGCTTATCGCTTGGGGAATGATATATTCAGAGTATAATATTATATATGGTTGAATTCACATGCTCATGATGGCATTCTGTTTTGCGCCATATTTTTCAGAATTCAACCAAGCACTTATAAGCCCCGGGAAGTCTAGTTTCTCTTATACCTATTTTCTCCCATTATCCCACTTTTAAGTTATTTTCTGATTACGCATAATGCTCAACTTAAGTGTGGGGGAAAAATAAATTGGAAAATCAGACTCATTATTAAATGTATAAACTTTTGTTCGCCCTCTGTAATCTAAAAATCTAATTTACCTTTAAATTCTTTTGCCACTTAGGTTATTATATTAGAATAAAACTTAATAAATAAATAAAGTTTTAAAACCAGAGATGTGTCCCGATTGATAAAGCAGATCCAACTCGAGATCGATGACATTACTTGCGCATTTATACCAATCACTCAAAAAAATGTAAGGTTTAGATCTTAAGGAATTTAGGTATCCATCTTTGATACCTAAGATAATTTTTGCCTTTAGCTTTCTTGAGTTAAGGTTTGAATGCAATTGCAAGTGTCTCATCCGTCGTTACGGCTGTGTATTTGTAGTTCGTCGCCTTTTCTGGAGCATTGGTATCGGTTTAAAAATTGTATGAGTGTGCCAGTGATTTATTGATTCTAGAACTTGTGCTTGTTAAATCATTACGAGCCTGCAGTGAGATCACGTTCGCGTGATATAGGTATTTTTATATGATAAAGAGGCAAACTTAGGATTTAACCCAAACTAGACATCCATTTTATATATTATTTTAGTTAATTACACTGATTAGCTAACCACCATTACATAAACCCTCTTGTAGCACTTATCTTTAGTCCTAGATACCCTTAGTTTACCCGCTGAGTCATTATATTCATTTTTCTCATCCAAACATATAAAGAAAAAAATACAAAAATATATATCTGTTAGCCTAACCTTACCCCTTATCGAAAGTCCAAATGGTTGGTTGCTAGTTGCTCGGTATGATTGGTTGATTTTTGCTTATAGTTTGCTCGCGCTTTGCTATAAGTGTTGTGCCATTTTAACGAAGATGGAGAAGGCCTGCTTCAGTTTCATATTTTTTTGTGGTGTACGCTTATATTAAGTGTGGGGAATTGTTGGTTGTGTGAAGGGTTGATCGAAAAAAATGAAAAAGAAAAAAAAGAGAGAAAAAAAGTAAAGAATAAGAGCTGGATTGTTGTTGGAACTTGCGATGTATTGATACATTATTATATGTGCCGAATATATTGATTAGAGGGTCGCTTACCTCATGGGTTTGTGGTATGTCGTAACTAGCAACATGGGTTCTCGGACTTATCGACATGTATATTATAAAACCATTTCCAGTATATATTTCCCATAGCTTATCCATACCCTTATTTACCCTTAGCCTAACATTACAACCCGAATAAAAGTCCTCTTTTAATAATTTACCTGGTGCTTACGCCATGTCGATGTAGTTTTGTTTCTTGTACAAGCCTATGGTATGAAATGAATCATGTCTGAGCAATTGAGTGTGATTTCTCTTTTACCCTCTATTACATCACAAATGAGTGTTTGAGTGAATTATACTTTCCTTATTCGTGAGGTGCTTAGTCATGTTTTGCAGCTTGAAGATCGTTGGGTATTGTCAAACATCTCTATGTTCGCGTATTAAAAATCAAAAAAATATTTTTCTTAATTCTGTTTTTTCGTAAAGCTTATTTCTTTCCTTATTTGCTTGAGGGCAAGCAAACCCATAAGTGTTGAGGGGGGGGGGGGGTTGCACCTTTTGCGATTATTTATTAAAAAACCAAAAATATTTTCGATAATTTCACACCTAATAATTTAAAAAAATATATATAATAATAAAAATATCAAATATATATAAAACTTTCCTTGTCTTGTCATGTAGGAATTATTTTTCTGAATTTTTTTTCTTAAATTTGCTTGAGGGCAAGCAAAGTTTTAAGTGTGGGGGGATTTGATAACGCTCAAATTATACATATTTCTATATGCATTATCTATGCTTTTATACTTATATATTGGTTAATTATAATAACTTTCGGTACTTAATCGAGTATATTTGCTATTGTAGGTTCATGATAGGTGTCGTGGAAGAAAATGGAAGAATACATGAAGATTTGAAGCTTAAACGAAGAAGTATACTCAAACTGAGAGCTTCCTCACACCTGTTCACTATTTTGGTCATAACTCGGTCATACGAACTCCGTTTGATGCGATTCTGGCGGCTACGCGAAGAGAATTCAATTATCTACAACCGTGAAAAAAGCCAAGTGCTGAAATTGCACAAACTGCGGCGGTTTTACCTAAAGTGCGGCGTACTTTTGAGGCGGTGGAAAGAATTAAAGGCATTAAAAGAAGACAACATTAACACCCAAAGTGCAACGCACAATATATTTTGTGTGGAGGTTTTGGCCCCTGAACAGCCTATAAATACCATCATTTAGCTCCCCCATTTCATATATCTCTCATACAATTATATATCTTACACACACACATTCATTAGAGCCTTTAGAGAGGAGGAAAGAGTGGTGAGGTGTAAGAACCCGAATTTAAGGTCATTATTTATTTTGACTCATATATTTATTTTCTAAATTTTAGAAAATATTATATTTTATTAATCGTCGGATTTGAATAAAAGGGCTATGCGTTAAAAATGTAACCGCTTTTGAGCAACGAGAAATCAACGACTTCGTATTTTGGCCTCGAATGCCAATAATATTTTATTTATTTAATAATCTCATAATTAATTTATAAATTTTAAACAAATTACTTTTATTTACATCGAGATATTTTATTGAAATCGTCGTTTTAATTAATTGCGAGCTATGCTTAAAACAATTATTCGTCTTGAACCTTACGTAAATTAAACTTTTCAGAAAAGTATTCCGTTTAATGTAAAATTATTTTTATCATATTCGTTTTTACCTCGTGGTTTCGTCTTAACTCTCGTTTTATTTTACGTTGATACCCGTTAGCCTCAAAACTACCTACCTATCTTAAAATTTATACCCTAAACATCAAAGTTTATAAAATTTAAACTAAAACTCATCACCACCACCTCATTTGAGGCGTGGCAATTGGAGAAGCAAGGGCAAGACACTTGTCTTGCTTAAACATTACCATTTGCATGTACCACTCTTACAAAACCATCTACCTCTTCATTTCCTCCCATAGTTTCCAAAAATTTCACACACACCTCCTTTCCTCCTTGTTCTTGCCGTCCCACACCAAGAGCAAAACCCTCAATTCATACCAAAATTCCTACTACAATCTCTTGTTATATTTACACCATTTGATTCCTCACATTCAAAGCTCCATTTTCATACCATAAAACCTATCATTTGTAGGCTTTGGGGCTGAGTTAGAAGAATAATATGAAGATGGTCATGCATGTTAAAGAAATGATGTCCTAGT
>BQNB010175181.1:2774-13186 GCA_026074375.1 Tanacetum coccineum
AAATCTTTTGCAGGATTTTACAAAATCAAGAAGAAACCGTTAAACAATGATTAATTGTCGTTGAAATCGTTGTTGTAATCGAAGAACTTGAGCTTTTATTGGCGAAAAATGAGCTTAAAATGATGAACGGTGAAAACGAGCGTAATTGATTTCAACAACACAACAAACACGATACATAACACTAAAAACGATCAGAATAAGATTCACTAAAACGTCAAAACGGCTAAAGATTCGGATTACGATGACAAGTGATCACGAAGTTGATTTGGTATCCCTTATTTGAGATTGAAGTGGGTTTCATGAAGGCGTCTACTTATTTCATCATCAAGACTTTCTTCTACTTTCTACCCCTTTTCTTTAAACCAAATCTATCGATTGATGACTTGCTTGAGCACAAATGGAATATGATTAAAACTTGGATTATCTAGTTTCTAGCAGTCGGGTTGGTTGGTTGAAGACCTGGATAACTATCACTTAAAGGAGTTACCTTGTAGTACTCAGTGTCACACACAAAAGTCAATGTGGATAATTTCAAGAGGTGTTGTACTTCTTATACTTTTCTGGTTGAGTATAGAGTACTTATAGATTTAATCTTGACCGTTCTTTAATCAACAACAGTACAAGTTTAAGTAACAAAATTTGGGGGATCTTCTTCATTTAAAGTAGGTATATCGGGTTTACTTCAATAAGTGATCACATCAATAGCGAGCAGAATACGAGGTTGGTAAGGTTAGCTGGAGAGTTTTAAAGGTTAAGAATGTATCAGCAATTCTTCACGGATATTATGTGCTATTCCAAGACAATGATACTTCATAGTTTAAGCAAAATTCTCAAAGTTCTTCAACAACCTTCCTATACAAGACCTTGATTATACCAAGTTTTCTTGATTCTTGCTTCATCTCCTACTATGGTTTATGAAGACAAGAGGGTAATAGTTCGCTTGGATATCAATATTTGTGCTTTAGACAAGAACTTATCAAGTATATGGACGTACACGACAATGATGCTTCCGAGAGTTCGCAACGGGGAAAATGTGTACATCCGAGACTTAAGTTGGACTTTGATGTTACCAGGTAAATCCAGGAAGGAAATAGAATATAAAATGTGTACATCCGAGGACTTAGTTGACTTTATTGTTACCAGGTTAACTTTCCAGGGGAAGCAGTATATTACTACTTTACGTATTATGGTTGTGAAGTATGTTAATACAAAATAAAACGGTTTTAACAAAATACGTTTTACCAATCAACTTAAGCTAAGGTTTTATTAATGACAAAACATAACAAACCATTTTTCTCAAACCTCTTATTATCTCAAAACATAATTTCTTTACTATCTCCCAACTTTGTAGAAAAGCACATGCAACTTGAAAAAGTGTACAAATCTTTTTAAACCCTAACTTTACACAAACTTACTAATTTAATTACCTCATTTAGTATATAATAAAATGCAGCAAATCCAAGGAAAATCTCAAAAGATTACACAAGATATCTCAAGATTTTGCAAATCAAAATCCGGATTTAGTTACTGTATTCTGGTGCCCTTAGTTTTGCAAGTCGGTGCCCTCTGTCAACAGCACCGGCAGAACCGACATACAGTAAACTTTTTGGCTATATATACCAAGCCATTTCTCATGATTTCACACACCTTTCTCATCTAATCTTCTCTCTAACCAACTGATCCCTCTCTCTCTCTATAACATCTCTTTCTAAATCTTGTGTAGGTAATTCACTTCAAGAAAGGAATTGCCAAATACGCGAAAGTTTCAAGCACGCCTCAAAAGTGTCTTGATCTTGATTCACTTACTTTATTCAAGAGATCATCTTGCTATGATTTATTGTTGTATTGTTAGTTGTACATCAAATGTAGTTGTGTTATTATCGATTCTCGTGTGTGAGAAATTCGGTGATCATCTTTGTAACCTATAGAAGTGTACCATCGTTGTGAGGCTTCTCCGCCAAGTGAAAGGAGCTCGGTGACTAGTGTTTAACAAACTCTTGAGTAGGTGACTTAGGGAGTAGAGTAGGGCATGGAAGGTGTCCTCGTAGCCGAACAACTATAAATACTTGTGTCCCGGTGAACTCTTTCTACACTCTATCTTCTCTTTACTCTTACATCTCTTACTTTTTAATTATCAAACATCAATATCTAGATCACTTCACTAAAAGTTTCAAACAAAGTGTTCAACAAGTTTTAAAAGGCCAAATATTTTAGAAAACTATTCAACCCCCCTTTTAGTTTTCCACAATTGACATCAAGAGCTAGGTTACCAAAGTTTTAAAATAAATTGTATTTTAAATCTTTAAACGATTATGGTTCGGAAAAAACTAAAGAAAAATCCATCAAAAGTTAAAAACCCACCCATATAAAATGGTCAATCTTATGCAAACGACCTCCTCTATTCAAGGCAATTGTTATATATTGGAAAACCATTTTGAAACTTACGTGAAGTCTATAGGATATTGTCTTTGTATTATCATAGCTTATGGTAACTACAAACCTACCATCAAAGACAAGGATGGAAAGGATGTTGTTACACCATATGAAAAACTTGATGAAAATCAAAAGAAAATGTTTTTCCAAAAATGATGAAGCTAAAATGGTTTTATACAATGCTTTACCATTAAAAAGGGAATATGAAGAATTTTAAAGTTGTGAAACGGCTTAAAAAATATTTGGGATTCTTTAATAACTACTCATCAAGGTAACAAACAAGTTAAAGATAATAAAATAGATCTTTTTGTTCAAAAATATGAGGAGTTTACAATTACCGACGATGAAACCATTGATTGTGCCTTTTCTAGATTTAATACCATTATTACTTCTCTTAAAGCACTTGATGAATCTTTTTCAAGTCGTAACCATGTTAGGAAATTCTTGAGGCTTCTCCCATCAAATGGGCGTCCAACCCCCCCAATTGGTAAACGGCGATAGAGGAATCCAAAAGATTGTCAAAGCTCATCTCTAGACAAACTTGTGTAACCTCCAATGTCTATGAGGTAGTCTTGAGAAGACTTGGAGGCTTGGAGATTGAAAGAACAAGATGGAAAGGACAAGTACTCGCCACTTAAATGAGCAAGACAAGTCTTGAGGATGATGATGCCTCTTCCTTGGATAGCAATGTTGAGGTTAATAATTACTACGATAAGAATATATTGACTAATATGGCAATGGCGTAGGGATTTCAAGAAATTCTTTAGAAGAAGAGGCAAGTTTGTCCGACAACCTTATGACGACAAAAAGAACTTCTGAAAAATCAAGGAAGAGAAAAGGGAAGATCGAAGATGCTTCAAGTGTGGTGATCCAAAATCACTTTCATTAGTGATTGCCCAAAAAACTCTTACGGTGATCAAAGGCATTCGTTGTCGGAAGTTGGTAGCGTAGTGAAGATGACTCAAAAGAAGAGGATTTGTCTCATGGCTCACTAAATCAAACGAGGTACTATCCCAATAAATCTTTATTAGTAGTTCTCTTTAGTAACAAATCTAGGGCCAAAATGGAGTATGACAAAACTATGTCAAATTAGTCATAGAAGGAGGCATTTTTATAGGAACTTGGTACAAGGGTGGGTACATATGTATTTGTTTGATACCAAAGCACACACATTGCATGTTTATTTGAGATCAAAATCATCTCTCTTTCTCTCCTTTGCTCGTCCGATCTATAACACACACACACTCACTTTATTTTTCAAATTTTGATCAAAAACATGAAGATTGGTGATACTTTGGGTTGATTCTCATGTCTGGGTAGTCATTTAAACAACGTTTGGGTTGTTTGGTTCGCGTCGAAATTTATTTTGAAGACCATTTTTGTAAGTCTTTCAAATTTATTTTTAACTTGTACTTTTAGGTTGCTAGTGATATATAGATGTTAGTTGTATGGCCCGATCGTTAAAAATCGCAAGCGAAAAGTTTAAAAATACTATATAGGGTGCATTTTGATTTGAAAATAAAAAGGAAAAATATAAGGCTTTGTTAGTTTTGATATTTTGGTCATGATGGTTGAAAAAAATATGTTTACTATGTAGCTTATTGTGGCTTATTGATTGGTTCGAATAGGCTTATTTTGGGCTTATAATCCCACAGCAACTCATGGAAATACAAGGAGGGTATTCTTGGTTATTTTCCTAGTATGTCAGGTTTTGTGAACTAATATTATAGCTTATGGTTATAACCTAATGCGATACGTAGCTTATTAGCTTATTTTAAGCTTAATATACTTATTTTTGAGCATAAGGGCTCACGGCCTAATAAGTAACCAATAAGCCATGGCTTATTGATGACTTATTGTGGTATGGGTTACTTATTTACTTAATGATTTAAGATTATATATACTATTGGGTCTTGGTTTTGGACTTAAAACATATTTTGGATACATAATAGGTCTAATGGACCCTTATTGGGCCTTAAAGCTTAATAAGACGTAATTAGTTATTTTGAGAGTTTTGACGAGCTTTTAGGAAGTGAAAAGTATTTGTGAAACTACATGTAAGATCGTTTTGAGAGAGCATCTTGGTAAACATCATGAAAAGTGATTTTTTGAATTTTGTTTGTAAAGTGTCGAAATAGGAAATTTATTGGAAAATGAGGTTTGATAACCTAGGAAAATGTTGTATAAACGTACGGGTCATGCCGAAATTTTGTAAAAAGTCTATACTTAGAAATTTTACTTAAAACCTAAATTTTATTTTTATAATAAAATTTTATAATAAAAATATTATTAAATTATTATTTTAAATTCACTAAAGGACGAAAAATATATTTTTTCTCGAAACATTCCCAAATTTGTTTGGTAAACATAAACGTTCTATTTTGTATAGTATAAACGATGTATGTATGGTAACTAAGTGTACCGAATGGACCTATCGAAGTATATTTATAATTATTTATTATAAATATTTACTTATATTACTTATCTATTTTCTTAAATAGTATAAGTATAAATATATAGTATTGATATATGCATAAATATGGTATTTTGGAGTTTTGTCATCAACCATCACACCACTAAAACGTTTAAGATAACCGTACAAAAAGCGTTTAACCTCTATGCATCATACTTGAAGACTGTTTTGGGAATAAATGATTTAAATGGGACATTAACTAGACTAGGTCGTGTGCGGACGTTGTTACCTTTACTTGTGAATTGAGTTTACCATTGGAGCTATTGTACAAGGTGTGTTCTCGTAACCCCACTTTTTAAATCTTTTCCGTTGGGGGAAAATGATACTCAAAGTATGCTTTTGAACTGTTTTCTGATCTGTGCAAAACGTGGTTTTGTTTTCATCGTGGTTTCATTTTCTTTGGGATAATTAATGTGCTTATGACATCTATGTGAATATTATCTGATGATTCGTGTGCATTGGAATTCATTCTGTGTGGTTCTTCACCCTAACTGCTCCAGCTGGTACTCCTTAGGCGTGGTATGTCATCAAGGTTATGACCCTAAGAGCATTGGTACGTGCTAGTAATAAGACTAGCGGGGATGCTAGGTCTTGGTACATGATTAGCAGGATGCTAATTCATGGGTTCGTATGCATATATTCACTGTCATATAGCATAATTGTCTAACCGTATGATAAATTGGCACAGTGACAGGGTTTTGAGTCAAAACCTACGAGCTCACCAACATTATTGTTGACGTTTTCGAGTATCATTTTCAGGTGTTGTTAATGATCGTTAGAGTATGGTACTTTTTGTAGACTTTAGAGAATTCCTTAGAAATCTTGTTTGAAAAGTCTTGCATTTGATGTACGTTTTGGATTTGGTTTTCTTGAGGATTGAGATAAGATTTCATGGATCCCCTACGTAGGCTTAAGCTTGTAATAATCGGCAACTATGTGATGTGTTCTTGATTTGGGACATCACTCAAAGTTATTTTGGGTTCGATAGTCATCATGACACTTTCATTTATGCATTTTAGATTTCTCTATTTTGTATCTTGCATTGTGATTAATCATCTCGTCACATTCCCATGTTTCCGCCTATGACGGGGTGTGACAGAATGGTAATCTGAGCCAAGGTAATAAAGAACTAGGTGGTTTAACCTAGACTATAAGCTAGGAACCTTCATATAGTTGTATCATAGGATCTTCGTGCTCGGTGTTTCGCTTATACGTGCTTATGTGATTATGTGGTATATAGTATTAGCTAGGTTATTCATTGAAATGTATGAGCCTAATACTAAGTGCAACTGGGAAAGGATGCGAGTATAAATACAATGACCAAAGTAGTTATAAACGTATCATAACTCACGCATATTTAGTATTATCGTCCGAATAAATCAGTGTTGACACCTTAGGATCGTAGGATGGGTGATATAGTATACTAGGCTATCATGTGCGTATTAACCATCGTACCTACCTAACGTTGCCCATGTTTTCCCTCGTGTAGATAATGTCGCCTACAATGATGACCTGAAGTGCTGGTCGGCCTGCTGTCGCATCACGAGGAAGGGGGAACGGGTGGATGGGCCGGTAGAGGTGGTGGTAGGATTAGAGGTCGATCTGGTAATCAGGTTGATGGTAGAAATGATGGTCCGGGTGGCTAAATAGGATCACTAGTAGGGGGAATGGGTAGACGAGATGTCGGATTGACCCGGATATAGTGTGGGTGGTAATGACTCAGAGAGGACGATCTGGTAATCTCATACTCCAATCCCCATACAGGTGATAGTTAGAAATGGATTTGGACTAGGTGTGGCCGAAATAAGAGGAGTTTGGGTTCCAGGTAGTGAGGGTATGATAGGTGGCTGTTGAACGCGGTCCATGACTATTCTCACCACAATCAATGATGCACAGAGTTTGCAAAAAGTAAATTAGACAGCATAATGGTTTGTGGATATAATATACAAATAAAAAACTAACAGACGCAAAACCAAAAAACGCGTGTTTTTTACACCAAAATGATTACAATATTCTACCTACTAAATCAACTTAGACATAAATAATGTATTTTATTAATGACAAAGACATAACAAAAAAAAAAAAAACAAAACCATTTATCTACCCCTATTTTTTTTATTATATTTCCCTCCCAAAACACAATGATTTCTTTACTAATCGCTCCTCAATTATCTCTCAAACTTTGGTACAAAAGCACTCACACATGTAACTTTTGAAAAAGTACACATAGAAACAATATATCTTTTAATTTAAAAAAAAAACGCCCTCAACCATTAAAACTTTAAACCTACACAAAATCAATTTTTTATTTTTTTCTTTCATCACTGTTACTATTTATTTACACTTTTTTTTTCCACGATTAACTATACATATATTAAAATTATGATTTCATTTTATAGTGGAATAATCAAATGTAAATGCTGCAAGGATGCAAGAAATGCAGAAAATCAAAAGGAAAATCCTCACACAAGATTACATACAGACAATACAGATTCTTATAAGATTTTGCGAAAAAAACTAAAAAATCCCCAATATAGATTTAATCAAAGTGAAATAAAAGAAACCGAATACACGAAAAACTTTAACTTGGTTTGTATTATTAATACCCCGAAGATGACATAGCTCGGTTGAATCTCGGGCTGCCCAGATACTACCTAGAGCTAAGATAAATAAGTCCTCGCGTAAGCCCCCAACTACCGTCATACAGACACACACAAGCCAAGCTGCCCCAAGAAGAAAAGCAAGAAATGGGGAAAGCCGTTACATCCCCCTGTATAGTTTTGAGCAAGGAAACAAGCCGGGGCCGGGAGACAAAACGAGCAAACCGTCCCCCGCCTTTATTCGTTCCCGGCCCCGGTAGTCCATAAGGAACACCATCCACACCAAAAACCGGCGCCCAAGACCCCCGTCCCATCCCACGGCCAAAAGCACAGTAAATATATAATGCTATAAAAACCCCACGTCCAATTTAGTTAATTAACCGAAGAAACCCAAGAGAGGACATACCCAAGACCAAAAAAACACAATAAACCATAAGAAATACCAAAGACCACATCTCCCCCCCTGCTCCCCCCTCCTTGACGCTCCCTATCCCCCCCACTCCACCCTCGCCCCACCCCATGAGCCTGCGACCACCCCCGTCACATACTCCTCCCTCCCCCACCCACAGAACACCACACCTCTCTCTCCACGCCACCGCGCCGCCCCGTTTACCCCAGCTACCCGCCTGTCTCCACCACCACGTAATCCACCCGAGAACCCCCTCCCCCCCAACATCCCTCGCCCCTCCCCTCCACCCTCTCTAACTTTTCTTTGCAGGAACTAACAAAGCAAGGGGGAGCCTATCTCATTGCTTCTAACATATTTGTTTTGTAGTTACCATAGCATTCATCAAGGGGGAGCTTTCCATCTTGACAATATCTCTACATTTCTCATACATTTACATTCCATTTTTGTTTCGACAAAAAGGGGGAGAAAGTAACCAAGTTTAAATACAAATCTAATCATCCCTTTGGCCTAATATGTTTTGTCATCAACAAAAAGGGGGAGATTGTTAATACAAATAAACCGGTTTTAAACAAAACGTTTCTACAATCAACTTAGGCTAAGGTTTTATTAATGACAAAACATAACAAACCATTTTTCTCAAACCTCTTATTTTCTCAAAACATGATTTCTTTACTATCTCCCAACTTTGTATAAAAGCACATGCAACTTGAAAAAGTGCACAAATCTTTTTAAACCCTAACTTTACACAAAATCATCTTACACTTATTAATTTAATTACTTCATTTAGTATATAATCAAATGCAGCAAATCCAAGGAAAATCTTATAAGATTACACAAGATATCTCAAGATTTTGCAAATCAAAATCCGGATTTAGTTACTGTATGCCGGTGCTCTTTGTTTTGCAAGCCGGTGCCCTCTGTCAACAGCACCGGAAGAACCGGCCTACAGTAAAACTTTTGGCTATAAATACCAAGCCATTTCTCATGTTTTCACACACCTTTCTCATCTAATCTTCTCTCTAATCAACTGATCTCTCTCTCTCTCTAGCATCTCTTTCTAAATCTTGTGTAGGTAATTCACTTCAAGAAAGGAATTGCCAAATACGCGAAAGTTTCAAGCACGCCTCAAAAGTGTCTTGATCTTGATTCTTCTTACTTCATTCAAGAGATCATCTTGCTGTAATCTATTGTTGTATTGTTAGTTGTACATCAAGTGTAGTTGTGTTATTATCGATTCTCGTGTGTGAGAAATTCGGTGATCATCTTTGTAATCTATAGAAGTGTACCATCGTTGTGAAGGCTTCTCCGCCAAGTGAAAGGAGCTCGGTGACTAGTGTTTAACAAACTCTCGAGTAGGTGACTCGGGGAGTGGAGTAGGGCAAGGAAGGTGTCCTTGTAGCCGAACCACTATAAATACTTGTGTCCCGGTGAAATCTTTCTACACTCTATTTTCTCTTCACTTTTACATCTCTTACTTCTTAATTGCTAAACATCAATATCTAAATCACTTCACTAAATAGTTTCAAACAAAGTGTTTTACAAGTTTTTAAAAGGCTAAAAATTTAGAAAACTATTCAACCCCCCTTCTAGTTTTCCACAATTGGCATCAAGAGCTAGGTTATCAAAGTTTTAAAATAAATTGTATTTTAATCTTTAAACGATTATGGATTCGGAAAACTACAAAGAAGGCCAATCTATGCAACGACCACCTCTCTTCGAGGCAAATTGTTTTATTTATTGGAAAACCCGTTTTGAAACTTACGTGACGTCTAAGGATATTGATCTTTGGTATATCATAGCTCATGGTAACTACAAAGCTACCACCAAAGACAAGGAGGGCAAGGATGTGGTTACACCATATGATAAGCTTGATGAAAATCAAAAGAAAATGCTTTCCAAAAATGAAAGAATTTTCATGTGTGACACGGCTCAAGATATTTGGGATTCTTTAATAACTACTCATCAAGGCAACAAACAAGTTAAAGATAAAAAAAATAGACCTTTTTGTTCAAAAATATGAAGAGTTTTCTATTACCGACGATGAAACCATTGATTGTGCCTTTTCTAGATTTAATACCATCATTACTAATACCATTGTTACTTCTCTTAAAGCACTTAATGAATCTTTTTCAAGTCGTAACCATGTCAGGAAATTCTTGAGGGCTCTTCCATCAAAATAGCGACCAAAGGTAACGGCAATAGAAGAATCCAAAGACTTGTCAAAGCCATCTCTAGACGAACTTGTTGGCAACCTTAAAGTCTATGAGGTAGTTCTTGAGAAGGGCTTGGAGATTGTAAAGAACAAGAAAGAAAAGTACAAATCTCTCTCACTTAAAGCAAAACAAGTCTTGAGTGATGATGATACATCTTCCTCGGATAACAATGATGAGGAATATGCAACGGCCGTAAGGGACTTCAAGAAATTCTTTAGAAGAAGAGGCAAATTTGTCCGACAACCTTATGATGACAAAAAGAACTTCTGAAAAATCAAGGAAGA